>WAAB01023683.1:0-285797 GCA_013389865.1 Piaya cayana | reverse complement strand
TGGAGAAGAGGAGGCTGAGGGGAGACCTCATTGCTCTCTACAGCTACCTGAAAGGAGGTTGTGGAGAGGAGGGAGTTGGGCTCTTCTCCCAAGTGACAGGGGACAGGACAAGAGGGAATGGCCTCAAGCTCCACCAGGTGAGATTTAGGCTGGACATTAGGAAAAAGAATTTCACAGAAAGGGTCATTGGGCATTGGAACAGGCTGCCCAGGGAGGGGGGTGATTCACCTTCCCTGGAGGTGTTTAAGGCACAGGTGGACGAGGTGCTAAGGGATGTGGTTTAGTGTTTGATAGGAATGGTTGGACTTGAAGGTCTCTTCCAACTTGGTTATTCTATGATTCTATTTCAGGATTTAACAATGCTTCCAATCAGTTCATAGTAGTTGCAAGTTACTGATGTTGGGTTTCTGCTCTACAGTTCAGAAGTTCCATTTTGTTATTATTTTGATTTTGGTTTTTTGGTTTTTTTCCTGTTTCCAGCAGTGTGTCTCTCTTCTTATGTTGATTCATTTTCCTTTTTTCCAAACACGTTGTAGTGGAGGCTTTTAACTGCTTTTTTTCTGAGGACTGACACCTTTCAGTCTCTTTGTTGTTGGTCCTCTGTTAGTTACTTAAAACTTTCTTTTCCTTCAGCAGACATCACAAGCAATTTTGCCCAATTTATTTTTTGAGGATATTGCCTCAAATAGAGATGACCACTTGGGAAGTAAGAGCTTTTTGAGTTTTGTCAAAGCTGTCCTGCATTAAGCCATCCTTAAGAAATGAGTCATTGAAATAGAAGTTTAACATGAACACATCAAAACTTATTAGTATTAAATATTTATTAACAAAAGTATTCCAGTATCAAAATAGCCTGATATTTCTACTTGGGCTGCTCAGTAAATCTGTCAGATTTAACTGCAGTTCCGGAGACTGGATTTGACATTATAATGTGGATGAAAGCAACTGCTAGAAGTAAATGTTCTAGAATTCTTTTTAATCTTGCTCTTAGAAAAATTAAGTATTTCACCCTACAGGTTGAAAACCAGCATTCATGAAGGCCTCAGAAAATGACAGTGGAGGATTCTATTGCTGTTTGGTTTTGGGTTTTTTTTTTCAGAAAAGTATGCAGAATTGGTGAAATACAGGCAGTTTTATCTTCTTGTACCATTTGTTGATGTTGTTAATGTTTGTGACCTCACTCAGGTGATAATTTACTTTGCATCTCACTCTGGGTGCACTGGCCGAGACTTCAGTGGTGCCAAAGCCTACTTGCATTGGTGGGACTGTTGTTTTTCTGCAAAGAAGAAACTGGAGTATGCATTAGGTGTTTCGATTCTGTTAGGGAACGGAGTGGAATCGTAACCCTAAACTATGTTAGAATAAAAAGGATTTAATCCATTTTAACACAGCATTTTCTGAAATGCCGAGCAGCTGTCCTCTCTTTTAAGTAGCAAGTTTACAAATAATGCTATGTAAGTAATGACTTTATTCTTAAGTCATGATTGCAGAAAAATGAGGGATGTTGAAGAAATTGTCTTTATTTGGGGCAAAATTAGTAGCCCAAGTTATGAAATGCTGGTAATCTTTTCATACAGGATCCTCAACCTGAATAATGTGACTTGTTTAAAATAATGAAAATTCATCAGAATGTTTTGAAGTGTGGCAAGGGCTTATTGCTAGGCTTTGGTTTGAGACTTGACATTGGTAATGTTCTGAACAAACAATATGTAACATCTTCGTCTCCTGTTCACCTGTTTCTACAGGTGAGGGGTTCGTATTCTTTTTCTTCCGAACAGTAAGCTTACACTCAAGGTAAACTCCTGGCTCGGGAGTTTAGCATAACAGAAATCCTTTGTCAAGTGAGTAAATTCTGATTCTTCTAGACAACCTCAAGTCTTAGAAAGAATTGCTGCTAAGGAGTCAGTCCCCTTCCTTTCCTTGGAACCTAATTGAGATGCCTCAGTGGAAACAATTTATCTCTGAGCAACTGGTTCTGAACTTCAGTCCACAACTTGTGCTTTGTGGCAACCTTGGCTCAACTTGTGCCCCCTTATTTCCAGCAGTTAAATTTTGTTAAAAGACAGTCCGATTATATTGAATAGCTTGCTACAATTACTGTCCAATTCATGCAGTTGCACTTGCAAGTTGTTATATACAAGAGCAGGCTGTGCTTACTGTTTAAGTAACGGCAATTTTAAAGTAAATTGACTATTTGTGTTCTTGATTGCTGCTTGCATTAGGCAGTTATTCACGTCTCAGGTGTTGTATTATAAAATTCATTATTTCAGGAAATCTTCTACAGTAGCCATCAATTGACCGTGACCCAGCAAAGTTGTAGAATAAGAATCTTCCACTTATAAAAGAAGTAACTGCTTTGGCTCTGCCAGTTGGATGGGTTTGTCTGAGCAGCTGCATGCTTTAAAGCAGCCATCGGTGACTACAGAATTCTGATCTGACTTCTTTCTTTCCAACTACTGGTGCATGGAAACACAAGGCAAAGGAAGCAAGCCAGAAGTACTGGAAGTTTGTGGAGAATCTTGGTCTTGTTGGCAGAACAGAGATGTAGTGGCATAATCTCCTGGCTGGAGCACTGAAATGGATATAGGATGAACAGATGGAGAAGGTGGGGTGGGGAGTGCATCCTATGGAGAGGAGCGGTCCCAGTGCATGGAGCTCTGCTTTGAAGTGGATGATGAGCCAGTTGAGAGCTTTTTTTTTTTGGGTAGAGATCATTCAGTAAAATGATCATCAGTAAAAATCTTTGTCCTTTATAATGGTTTAGTTTCAATACAAGAAACTGGAAGTACTGGGCATCAGTGATTGTTTTTAAAGACCCTTTTGTCTTAGGCCCTTTGAGACTGTGGAGCTTTGAAGGGAGACTATCAATATGTTATGAAGTATTTGCATATAATCTTAAGTGACCTGCTTGTTAGAATTTAGAAGACTAATGTAGAATATTCTTTTCCCTGCCCTGATATTACTAAATAATGGGGGGGAAAAAAGAGTAAAATCACAGAGATGGGGGGAAAAGCAGATTTACTTACAAGAAGAAGTGATAGCAATAGATAAATTGGTGCAATTGTGCTCCTTGAAGAGTATTTTTCATTGTACATTAAAGGAGGCAAATAAGTCTGTGTAGTGAAAATCCAGAAAGGATGAATAAATAACTTGAAAAGAAGTCCCCATTCCTCTTTGGAATCCTGTTATCTTTCCTCGAGAGGGGATGTTGTCATGGTGTAGCACAGTATATCTGTTGGGGGCTTGTATGTGAGCTGTGCTTTGCCCAGGTTAGAAAGCTGTCCTGTAAGACTAGTATTCACCTTAGAGACCTGATGGATGGCACTGCAGTGATAATAACTAAATATGTGCGATTTCTAAATTTTGGCTGATGTTTGTAAACGTGGATGCACAAAAGATCTTGCATCAGTCTCTCCCTCAATAGAATAAAGGATATTTGATGTATGTGAGGTCACACTGTGTAGTGTAGATTAGTGATGATATGCAGGAAGGGGGTTTTCTACATTGCAGATACATGGATAAGGTCAACCAACACAGCAGGATTTTTCAATATATAGACGGAATGGGTGGGAACACATGCAATGCAGTTCTTGGGTCTGGATTTCAGAAACTTTAACAGTGATAGTGAAAAACAGCACACTGGTTGATGGAAAGGGAAGAACAAATTATTATTACGTCATGTTAATGGTCTAGGTGTGTCAAATTCTGATACATTCGAGGTGCTGAGGGGCATGGTTTAGAGATTGGTGGGAATGGTTGGACTCAATGATCTGATGGGTCTCTTCCAACCTGGTGATTCTATGATTCTATAAATTGCTAGAAAAGACCACGGACCCACACGTGTATTCCTCTGATGATGAGAAGAGGATGAAGTGGTGATGGTATTATTTTTTTTTGTCCATTCTAACATCAGTGGACCCATACAGACCAGAAAATGGCAGATGTGCAGCAGCAACTCTGACAGGTCTCTTGTCCTCTCTGAGAAAAGGACACTGTTTCTGCAGGGAGATTCTTCCCATTTTGAGACATCCAGGCGGCTAATTGGCACCAAAAAGAAGTTTTGCCTGATTATAAAAGATTACAGGGTTAAGAATGGTTATTGTGTCAATTTTCTAGGCAGTGCAATAAGCTGTTTTTGATTGCTTGATACTTTGATTCTTGGGCCAGATTAAAAAATAATTGAAGATTAAACCTCCAGTGTGCTCCTACGAGTACATTAAATGTTATTTTCAGAAGTGTTCAGTGTCCCATAATTCTCATTGGTATTCATACTGGTGTTTCTCAAGAAAACACAGAAGATAATCTGTAATCTGAAATGTAGGAGGGTAGGAATGAAATAGATTTTTAGCATATTCTTTGGTAGCTAGATACCCTTGTTTTATCAAAATAAACAAAATAGAAGAATAGGTAGATACTAGGTATGGCGAGTATTTAAAAGGAATCACAGGTCTGCCTGATAATGAAGAGCTGCTCAAGAGCAATTCATCCTTGGGAAATGATTACCCCTGTCATCCAGCCAAGGTCAGTGCACATTCAGTTAATAGCTACATCAAAGACAAGCATAAATTAAAAGAATACCATAACTACAAGTCTGGGTAGAAAATGAAAAAAACCTGCAGTTTGTAGGACCTCCCTTTTCCCATGTTTTGTATAAGGTTTTGTGGTCTTCCCTGTGGTACTTGTCACTGTTTATGATTTTCTCCCAGACTGCTTCTAGAAAAGCTCAGGGAAATCAAGTCTTGGTTGTTTTCTCATTAATGCCAAGATTCCAGAACCAGAATCATAGAATCATAGGGTGGTTTGGGCTGGAAGGGACCTTAAAGCCCATCCAGTCCCACCTCTGCCATGGACAGGGACACCTCCCACTGGACAAGGTTGCTCCAAGCCCCATCCAGCCTGGCCTTGAACCCCTCCAGGGATGGGCCAGCCACAGCTTCCCTGGGCAACCTGGGCCAGGGCCTCATCACCCTCATCGGGAAGAAATTCTTCCTGGTGTCTAAAGGCATAAGGGAAAGGTCTGGTCTTGTACTACAGTCAGTATGTTGTTAAGCCTGGAAGTAATCCTACTGATAAGAATCTGACTGCTAACAGTCATCAGTAAGTAATAGAGGAAACCTCTGTCCTTAGAAGAACATTTCCCAGTCTGAAAGCACATACGTGCTCTCATGCCCTGGCACTTGACCTCAACAACTTGTGCTGTCACAGCCAGTATTTAGACATATGCAAAATCAATTATTTTATTGGTGTCTTAATAAATTTAAAAGTTAAAATAGAAACTTAAGAGATTTAAATGATCCCTTCTTCTTTTGTACCCCACTGCCCTAAGTGTCAATCAGAAGCCCTGACCACTTTTGTGCAGCATAGATTACAA
Organism: Piaya cayana; assembly: GCA_013389865.1. Taxonomy (NCBI): domain Eukaryota; kingdom Metazoa; phylum Chordata; class Aves; order Cuculiformes; family Coccyzidae; genus Piaya; species Piaya cayana. The sequence goes on along the minus strand of WAAB01023683.1, from coordinate 280,426 downwards.
ATAATTCATCTCACTAGGTTTTGCTTTGAAGTCTAACTTTTGAACTTTAATGTAGACTACAATACTATATTTTTACATTGGCAAACAGTTGGCTCAGACAAGGTAATATGACTTTAAAGCTGGTTTGCCCACTTTAATAAGAAAAGAAAAATAGTGCTAGAAAATGTGACTCGATGAGGCCTGAGCAATCGTAAGGGAAGTTGATCCTGTTACCACATGAGAAACCTTGTTTTGTGTCACATGGGACTATTGGGAATGCTCTTTCTGCTGGTAGCCTTTTAGGGAAAATAAACCATCGTCTTATGTTGACTAATGTTTTGTTTCCTTCCCCTTGTCTATGTGTATTCCCTTTCTCCGTCTGTTGGATCTGTTGGGAATGGAGAAGGCCTGGGGCAGAGAGCACATTGCTGATTCTGCCTAGGTGTCTTGCAGTGACTCCAGACACCTGATGGAGTATTTAATGTAGTAAAGTTTAATCCCAGAAGGCTTTAATCACAGAGCAGAGGCTTCTCCATGGGCATGGGCCTGTAGCCTGACTCGTGGGGAGCAAAGCTTTAAGTTTATTTTCTGTTTGCTTTAAATATATGAGTAGGTGTGTTTTAGAAGTTTTGTGAAGCTTGTGAAGTAGAATGAGGTTTTATGTTTTAAATTACAGTGGTTATGATGCAGGGACAGGAAGGAAATGTGGCTACGTTAATCAGAGCTGTCAGCTCTTGTTACGGGAGCACTCTTTGTATCAATTTTTAAAGTGTTTAATAAAACATAGGGACTGTTTCTCCTCTTTCTAGTCTGTAGTCATTTAACCGCACTGAAGTCAAGGAAGGTCCTTTTCATGTACACCACAGGAATGAGAAGAGAGCGATAGGTTCTCTTTTGCTGATGGTTTCAGCATCTGGTAAGCAGTTTCTTTTCCTAGGTTGAAAAAGAAAGCAGCAGTAGGTAATGGCCTCCGTTTAAAACCCTTGATGTGCTCTTGGCAGCTTTTCCTGGCTGGCTCTAGGGCACCAGTTATTTTTGATATGAATTGTGGGTCAAATTCTATGTATGTTTATTTCTGTAAATCAAATAACAGCTCTAATTTGATTTGCTTGTTAAAGGATTGAGGATAATTCAATCTCTTGGGTTTATTACATATTCTCATTTGCAGTTCTGTACAGGTGCACTAAAACTGAGTGAGGTTGCTTGTTTTTGCACGAGGCAGGGAAACGTGGTGCTATCTACTCAAACCTCTGAAGTTTATGTTGTGTACTAACTGCATAAGTACTTCTACTGGGTTTCAGAGGTGCAGTCCTTCCTGCAGCAGACTTTGGCAGCTGCATAATTAAGACAACCTCTAAGTGCAGCAGTTCAGCTTGGAAAACAAGAAAGAATATTGCACTGAGTCGAAATGGAAATGGTGAGGGTGCACCTCAGTCGGCTCTGACTGTCCAGCTGCTGTGACTGCAATAGGGAAAGGAACTCTGCAGTTCTTGGGGATGAAAAATAAAGCCTGTTTCACTGTGCTTCTGTAAGAGAAGATGTTGAATACAGGCATCTCTGTAAAAATTAGTGCTGACAACTTAGCAGGAAGAAATAGAAAAGTGTTTACAAGAAACATTTTAAAACTAATTAGAATGGAAAGCAGTTTCTATGTCTGACACAGAAAAGTGGTCTGCTGAACTTATTTTTTTTTCTCCTTTTCCCATTTATCAAAGAGATTTTTCATCATATTGCACATCTGCAGCCTTCAGAACAAATTCTGGCAGGACTACTCAGCGTCACCATGAGAAAGAGCCTTAGATATTTCCCGAGGATAGAAAAAAGCCAACCCCTATCAATTCCCATTTTTCAGACAAAATGATGCCTTTAACGTGCTGTAATGAAAGTTTTTATATGTGGCAGGGATTACTGACATCAGCCTGTACTGTTCTTTGATGTGCCCCAGAAATATTACAGCAGAAGGTATTAAAGGATAAATTGTGGGGAGTGAGTGACCCCCCCCAGTACAGTTTGTCTCTGCCCTGGACTGGTTTGTGTCAGGGTGAATTCTCTCCTCCACTGGGATGACTGAGCTTCTATAAGCTTTTCTCTGTGTGGGTTTAGTTTGGGTTTCAGTTTCATGTGTTTAATCTCTTGTGTTGGTGACTTGTTGTTTTGCATTAATTATCGTTGTTTCATAAATTGAAGAAGTAAACCAGCAACATTGTGCCGGACTCCTCTGTGCAATGGAAGCAAACCCTCTAGGTTATTTATGTGTGAAGGGGTGGCTGGTGTGGAGATTCTGTTTAAACGTCACAGAACCGGTAATCATGTGAAAACCACTCGGTCTCCGTCTCTAGGTATCTTCTGTTGCCAGACTCCAGAGAGTATTTGCTGTGGCTTGTGGTTAGATCAACTGTTGGAAAGCCAGTGAGGTGATGGTTCTCCCTACACATCATTCCCTTACAAACAATATTATATTTTTAAAAAAAAGCCATGCATTTTGACTGCTGCTGTAGTTATTCTCTGTTCTCGCATACTGGGATGAGTGTGCAGAACAATAATTTCCCTAATTTTTTCTCAAAAAACATCTTGGAATACTGAAAAAACCCAATATGAATTATGCGTATATTTAAATAACTGTTCCCTTTATAACAGAAAATTAATTCACAAATGACTTCGAATAACACATAAGCTTGGACTGTAAGACTAATACCTGCATAAGTGGTACGAGCAGGGAATGGATACACGTGAGGATTAGCTTCAAATGCAGCTGTGGATCCAAAGCTCAGTTCTGAAATGCTTAAATTTAAAAATTTGAATAATTAGAAATTTATTGGCTCCCTTAGGGAACATTGTACCTTTCTAATTTTTAGTAATGTGGAAATGTAAATTAAACACAGCTCAGCTTGAGCTTTTCTTACTGTTTTTTGTTCTTGCTTTATGGTAGATAAGATCAAGATTTTTGTTCTTGCCTAAAGGTCTGCTAATCCCTTTGCTCTTGATCTCTGTATCTGTTTCCAAGAGGCCAGAATCCTGACTGGAAGGCTGATAGTTTTCTGGGTTGTTCTTTTCTTTGCTTTTCAGTCCCTAAAGAATACGGAGCCTCCTGCTAAGAGAGCTCTCTTCATACTCTGCCCTGGAGTAAAAATAAGCTGCATTTTAACAAATGCAGCCTGGGTTTCAAACCAATAAAGAGGCACCCTGGTTGGGTTGTTTATAAACAGCATCACCATCCTAATGGTTCTCTGCAGACGAAGTGAGACATCTTATACAAGGTCCTTTGGCATTCAAAGGTCTGGAATCATTGGAATGAGATGGCTAATGAAGTTTATAAATTCAGTTATAAATTCAGATGGAGTGTGGAGAGTGTGTGTGTGTGTGTGTTACCAGCCTTTGGTTTCATATCTGCTAAATGTGGGCAGCCTGTTTTTCAGGCCCTCAGGAGACCTTTCCTGCTTCCCCTTGTCACTGCAGTTGTATTTGGCATTTCCCAAATCTTCTCTCACCGTTGGTGCTCTGTTTGCGAATTGGTCTCTTCAGGTTGTGGTGTTAGAAGGCAAGTTCTCTTTCTTTCCAGTGTTTCTGCTGAAGCTGCTGCCTAGCATTCCTCATTTGGTGAGGATCGTTATTTTTGCTGTAACACTGAAAATGAACTTATTTGTCTCCGCATCCTAATGATAGGAGCATGAGTCTTCTGCTTGTGCTTTGGACTGGAGGAGTGTTTAATTTTCCCTCAAAACCATAAGGCTACATGGAAGTGAGTAGGTGACAATAGAGATGTGTAATGGTCAGGAAAACTGTAGTCTGCTAAATGCTGGTTTCTTGCAAGAGATATAGTAACAGTATTTCTGGTTCCGTTTAAGGAGTTTGAAGCCTGTAAGCTTTTCTCCTATTGCTAATCACCGGTAGCTGAAGATACTGGCAGTTTTCAGGACTGGTTGTATAACTGCTGTGTCTTATTCTGAAGATGACTGAATTTCCAGAATCTAAGAAATTATTCCTGTGTAAAAAACCCTGTAAGTTGAGTTTAATAGTTTATCAAAGAAGTTGGGTTATTTGAAGGTAACAGTGTCTATTTAAATATGCCTCTCTGTTGCAGGAGTTCCTACGAGGTGAAACATAACTGGGCTCTCTCTGTTTGTAGGCTGTGTCTTACATGAAAACTTATTTTCCTTTTATACTTTATAGGCTCATCTTGAAATGTATTGGCTCATGCAGGTCTGTAGGCATTGGATTTACCTTTCACCCTTCCGAGGGGTAGGATGTGGTTAGTGTGTGCTACTTATTCTTGTAGTAAGGCTTTTTCCAGAGTACCTTCCTCCTGGGAGTCCTGGAGACCTCTGTTTGACTTTTGACAGGCCTTGCACCAGCCCTCTAGGATTTCAGGATGCATTTCAGAAGTTAGCAGAAATACACTTTTATGGTTTTTCTTTTTTCCCAGAATCATACAGCCATTGCTGTAAAGGAATGTAAGTGAGCATTCTTTCAGCTATACTGACAATCCAAAACCTGCTGCCCTTTTCTGGTTCTGGTCTGGCATGTCCTTCCCTAGAATTTTCAATGGCTTTCTGCTTAGAGTAGTGCTTATATTTTAGGTGGCATTGAAATTCATCAGAAGCTTCAGCACATGTTTGAGTGTTGTGTGGAATAGAAATGGAAAACCCAAAATACAGAAGTGCATTTCTGAACTGGTCTCCAAACTCTCTAAGCATTGCTTTGTCCTACCCAGAGACACTGTGACATATGGCAGTGACAGCTGAAGCTTGGTAGAAATTCCGAACGATGTTGTCGTATGAATTTCATTGGGAGTCCCATCTTTAAAAAGACCACTGGAGATGGAAGGCTACTGCTCCATGTGCTCTTTTATATAACTCGCAGGGTTAATTAGTTTTTCTGGTGCTGGTGATGAGTAATTGTACCTAGTGGTAATTTGGTGGCTGGTAAGTCAGTGGAATTCCAGACAATGCAGACATTTAACCATCTGTCTTGTTTGTTTTAATGTGAATAAGCTTTGCCCAGTTGAAACTAAATAATTTTGGAAGAAATGACTGAAGAAAGAAAAAGCCAAGTGTTTGTTTACTTATTTACAAAAAAACCCCTGTACTTTGTTTTAAATAGTGTTTACACTGTAGTCAGCTTTAAAAATTTGGTTTTGCACCGGATTGCAAATGAGGTCGCATGTATGATTAGTGACAAACCAGTCATCCTAAACATGGTAAGTTATGTCTTGAAAGTAAACATAAATCACTGTTTTTTTTCTTGTGGTGGCAGGCTTTTGGCACTGAGAGAAGATGCTGCATACCAAGTTTTTATAAAGGTGCAAAGATAATGTTGATTAATGTGGGTTATTATGTAAGTCCTGGACTAGCATCCATAACAGAATCAGAAGTGTAACAGAAATTAAACTTGCATTTAATTTTAATTACAGATTGCCTCATTTACTCGCTCCCCTACCACACTTGTGTGCTCAGCGATCATTATCGTGACACTGAAAGCACCAAACTAGTCGTGAATCTGCTATGAACAGATGAAATCTTGCTTAAAGGAACTGTTTCCAGGTTTAGAGGGGCAGGAACCAGCGTAATCACTTTAGTCTGGCTTCCATGTTCACTTGACAAAGCCACGCTACTTCTCCAAATCAGTTCATAGTTGCAATTGGATCTTTCAGAAGAATGCCTGGTCTTGGTTTGTTAAAAGTTACTCTTGATAGAAAATCACCGTTCCTGGTTATTAGTTCAAGAGAAATAACACTGAAGAAAACATTCACTNGTAACAGTATTTCTGGTTCCGTTTAAGGAGTTTGAAGCCTGTAAGCTTTTCTCCTATTGCTAATCACCGGTAGCTGAAGATACTGGCAGTTTTCAGGACTGGTTGTATAACTGCTGTGTCTTATTCTGAAGATGACTGAATTTCCAGAATCTAAGAAATTATTCCTGTGTAAAAAACCCTGTAAGTTGAGTTTAATAGTTTATCAAAGAAGTTGGGTTATTTGAAGGTAACAGTGTCTATTTAAATATGCCTCTCTGTTGCAGGAGTTCCTACGAGGTGAAACATAACTGGGCTCTCTCTGTTTGTAGGCTGTGTCTTACATGAAAACTTATTTTCCTTTTATACTTTATAGGCTCATCTTGAAATGTATTGGCTCATGCAGGTCTGTAGGCATTGGATTTACCTTTCACCCTTCCGAGGGGTAGGATGTGGTTAGTGTGTGCTACTTATCCTTGTAGTAAGGCTTTTTCCAGAGTACCTTCCTCCTGGGAGTCCTGGAGACCTCTGTTTGACTTTTGACAGGCCTTGCACCAGCCCTCTAGGATTTCAGGATGCATTTCAGAAGTTAGCAGAAATACACTTTTATGGTTTTTCTTTTTTCCCAGAATCATACAGCCATTGCTGTAAAGGAATGTAAGTGAGCATTCTTTCAGCTATACTGACAATCCAAAACCTGCTGCCCTTTTCTGGTTCTGGTCTGGCATGTCCTTCCCTAGAATTTTCAATGGCTTTCTGCTTAGAGTAGTGCTTATATTTTAGGTGGCATTGAAATTCATCAGAAGCTTCAGCACATGTTTGAGTGTTGTCTGGAATAGAAATGGAAAACCCAAAATACAGAAGTCCATTTCTGAACTGGTCTCCAAACTCTCTAAGCATTGCTTTGTCCTACCCAGAGACACTGTGACATATGGCAGTGACAGCTGAAGCTTGGTAGAAATTCCGAACGATGTTGTCGTATGAATTTCATTGGGAGTCCCATCTTTAAAAAGACCACTGGAGATGGAAGGCTACTGCTCCATGTGCTCTTTTATATAACTCGCAGGGTTAATTAGTTTTTCTGGTGCTGGTGATGAGTAATTGTACCTAGTGGTAATTTGGTGGCTGGTAAGTCAGTGGAATTCCAGACAATGCAGACATTTAACCATCTGTCTTGTTTGTTTTAATGTGAATAAGCTTTGCCCAGTTGAAACTAAATAATTTTGGAAGAAATGACTGAAGAAAGAAAAAGCCAAGTGTTTGTTTACTTATTTACAAAAAAACCCCTGTACTTTGTTTTAAATAGTGTTTACAATGTAGTCAGCTTTAAAAATTTGGTTTTGCACCGGATTGCAAATGAGGTCGCATGTATGATTAGTGACAAACCAGTCATCCTAAACATGGTAAGTTATGTCTTGAAAGTAAACATAAATCACTGTTTTTTTTCTTGTGGTGGCAGGCTTTTGGCACTGAGAGAAGAGGCTGCATACCAAGTTTTTATAAAGGTGCAAAGATAATGTTGATTAATGTGGGTTATTATGTAAGTCCTGGACTAGCATCCATAACAGAATCAGAAGTGTAACAGAAATTAAACTTGCATTTAATTTTAATTACAAATTGCCTCATTTACTCGGTCCCCTACCACACTTGTGTGCTCAGCGATCATTATCGTGACACTGAAAGCACCAAACTAGTTGTGAATCTGCTATGAACAGATGAAATCTTGCTTAAAGGAACTGTTTCCAGGTTTAGAGGGGCAGGAACCAGCGTAATCACTTTAGTCTGGCTTCCATGTTCACTTGACAAAGCCACGCTACTTCTCCCAATCAGTTCGTAGTTGAAATTGGATCTTTCAGAAGAATGTCTGGTCTCGGTTTGTTAAAAGTTACTCTTGATAGAAAATGACTACTTTTGGTTATTAATTCAAGAGAAATAACACTGAAGAAAACATTCACTTATTTTCTAATGTGATCTTTTTTAATAATTACCATTTTCCATCAATAGAAGCTTTTATACCTTTGAGTTTTGAGATCGTGACGATCATGTTAGAAGGCGTTTGTGCCTGGCTTGTAGCTGCTTCCTCAAGCTCCTCTTTGATAAGTGAGATAGATGGATTTCTCTGCTCTTTTGCAGAGGATGTTTTCTAATTGATTTGTGTTTGTTTTGCCTGAGTTTTGCTTGAATATTCCCTAGTGTATCCACCTGATTTAAATGATGATAAATCCTTGGGTGAAGTCCTGTTCCTGCTCTGGCAGGACCAGTGCCAAAACCAGAAGGTGGTTTAATGTCTGTTTGTGTGTTTGGGGTTTCCCTGTGTGTGTGTGTCCAGCGATGATGCAAAACTGTGAGATGAATTCTGATGCCTCTGTCTCTCTCCTAAACTGCTGAAGCTGTGTAGGTTCTTGATGTGGAAATATGACTTCTTGTTAAACTTGCTGTCTAGCATATCCTTGACTGTTTGCTCAGCTTTCCCAGTCAATCCATTTTCTTGTTTAAAACCAGTGTCCTACTGCGTTTTACAGCATTCTTCAATCTGACCTAATTTCATTTTGAGCTATGACTTACTTGCAATGTGTTCTTCAACAGTGCCTGAACTTAACACACTCCAAATCACTTGTTCTCAACTGACAATTATATGAACAATTCACAGTGGTTTGTTATTCAGGTTTCCATGACTGCTTAGTTTACCAAATGTTCACTAACTTTACTGTGACTTCTTTTGTTTTCTTGGTTTGGGGCAAGGAGTAAGCAAAGGCAAGATGCTTATGTTTTCTAAATAGTCTTCCAAGAACTCTGCCATCATGTTCCTTTCTTCTTTTCAGTCTGGGACTGGTAGATTGTTTCTTTGACTATAGCTTGTCATGTTTGCTTACACTCCTCAGAAACTTTTTGAACAAAAATGTGCACAAATATATTGTAATGAAAGAACTGTTAAAAGTTGGGCTGCTTTTGAGATGTTGGTATTGCCAGGTGCTAAAAGATCATAGAGTGGAAATAATGCACACTGAGTGGAGCTGGTGCATATACTGAAAGGTTTGCTTTGCTGTTTATAGTTTAGAAATGATTGAAGGAGAATTTCTGTAGCACTTGTCCTTGTGGATGGACCTTCTGGTGCTTAGAGAAAACATTTCTGTATGTTCTGTAGAAAACAGCAGATTTTATTGGTCAAGAAAATTAGTCTGGTATACTCTGTCTCATTTCTTCTGTATATAAGTATGCAGTAGGCTTTGATAGATGAATGGAGTTTGGTTTGGAGGTGCATAGTTTAAGAAAAATCAAAAAAAATTGATGCAAGTATTTTTGACGCTATAAATAAACATAAAAAACTGTTTCTATTTTGTGAGAAGTCATGTGGGAGGTGGTTGAGTCACCTTCCCTGGAGATGTTTAAGGCACAGGTGGACAAGGTGCTAAGGGACATGGTTTAGTATTTGATAGGAACGGTTGGACTCGATGATCCAGTGGGTCTCTTCCAACCTGGTTATTCTATGATTCTATGTCTGTTACATCAAGGATTAAAGTGTTACAACTTGGAATAGAAATTTTGATGTAGAAGTTGACAGATTGAATACTAAAACATTACTGTCCATAGACTGTGAGCTTGATGTAATCTTGATAAGCACAATCGTACAAATCTTCTTCCTCGCTTGAATGTTTGCATTAGAACAAACTATTCCTGGGTTGTCTTGGTACAAAAGAATGCTTGAGGATACAATTTTTTTTTAATTTAGAACTTTTTAAATTTTTTTTTTCTCCAACTAGTATGAATATAAGATTTTTGCTTTGGATTGGTTTTACCCTTCTTGTATATGAACTTTTTTCTGCTATGACACTAATTTAGAAGGTGCTAGCTTAAACTGCTGAACATTAACTGGATGCTATACAAAATTAACTAGTATCATCTTAGGGTTACTTTTGATTGCAGAAATCACTCTTTGCCTTGAACAGGTGATAGAGATAAATCATGCAAATAGACTATGGGTTAATGGATTAAACTAGAACGGATTAGTAGTAGATGGCCTTTATTCATCAGAGGAAAGTCAGAGAGCTCTCTTTCACACTTAGGAATTAAATTTCCCAGTTTCCATGTTGTTTCATGGTATTGTCTTGATATGCTCATGTTGAAGGAACAGGAGTAGTCTTGAGTGTGTCTTCTTGAATGGAAGAGGTGTAGCCATTTATAATCCACTTCTTATTCCTCTTCAAGTTTGGGGAACTTCACATTACTAAGATCAGTTAAATCTGGGTCAAACACTAGTCTTGTGACTGGAAGATCTATGCTATTGTCTACAGAAATAGGCAAAGAGGCGATAAACTCTTCCAAATGGTAAAATAAATTACAGACAATTTACCTAGTTTAGTTTTTATGCAAGTGAAGTGGCGCTAAATGGTAGTGGAATCCAGTTCTACAATATTGATGTGATAACTGCAATTTCTGAGCACATGTCTGAATTCGATTCTAGTGTGATGGGATTTTTCTCTTCCTGTTGAAGATGCTTTGGAGCGTGCCTTCAGTAAATTAAACCAAAATAAACCAAGAAATTAATTTAAGAGCGTTGATTCAGTAATAATTAATTGTGGCAATGCCTCCATCTACTCCATTCAACAATTGTATGTAAATACATACTGCACTTAAGCTTGTTTACATATTATATACACCATGGTATAATAGTTTAAAATGTCTTTAAATGCAAACTGCTGCTGGGGCTTGATTGCTGATTTGAGATAATAATTCACCTGGTGCTCGGAAAATAAATTCCTCTGGGGAAATCAATATTTGTCATGTCAGATTCCATACCTTTGCTGGGGGACAGGGTTGCCTCTGGGGAAGAGCTGAGCATTCCTATGCTACTGTATTAGCAAGATCTATTTGCAGAGTAAAGGATTGCTCAGTCCAGATTCATCGATCATCCTGCTCTCTGCTGTCTTTTCCCTCCACCAGGGTGGGTGGATTCGACATTCGGAACTGGAGAAAGTAATAGCTCTGGCTCCTGGTGCCTTGGCTTGTTTCCCGTGTACCCAACAAATGTCTGACTGTGTATGTTTGTGCTCGGTGGGGATGGGGAATACCAGTGTATGGGAAAGATAAAGGGGATTGTACCGAGCTGAAGAAACATGCTTTACTGAGGGTTTTCTCCAACATAGAAATAATGACAAAATGTGTGCAATAAACAGCCTTTTTCTCCCTCGTGGTGTTGAGTAGGAATAGACATCTATATGTGTGTATGCCAAATGTTAGTGAAGGAGACGACGTATAATAACACGCTCTATTGTGTCTTCAGAATTCTCCCATGAAGTACAATGCTCCAAATAATTCATTGTATGTATATTTCTTCTTTAAATGAAAAGCTGTTTTGCAAGTTTAGCCAGCTTCTTTCTATGGACATGCAGAAATTAGAGGAAAAAAGAAGTACCCTGCCCAGTAAATAACGTTACTATCCATATGAGCAGGGTAGGCACGAGCATGATTCCCTCACTGTGCCTTTCAGAAGGTAAATCTGCAAAATGGGGTTGTTGTGCCCTGCTTGCCGCTGGGCACAGAACAAGTGTTTACTGGGGAGAATGTGGCCACCCCCTGCACAACTTTTGAGTTTCCAACCACATTCCAAGATGTAGTTGCTTCAAGGGCTTCTTGTGACATTATACAACTCTTTCTTCCAAGATTACTCCTCTCAAGTTGATCATTCTGCAGAGGAGCTTCTTTATCAATAATGCAAGGATTCCAGAAGTGTGCTCACCTGCTTTCATGCTGCAGATGTCCAGGGCACAGGTGCGCACTGAGATGCTGCACCTGAGCAAATACAGCATCCTGTGCTGGACATTCTGAAGAGGGGCATATTTAAATACTTCGTAGAAGTAATAATTTTGAGTAAATCATTTACCTGTAGGAATACAGATTCGCTCTTGCCATAGCAATCTGTGTGCCTTCTTCCGTTAAAATAATGAATTACAGAATATCAGCCCTACATCTTAGACTAAGGCACCAAATTGCATTCTTTGAAGTTAACATTTGGGACAACCTCAGCTTGGAACTGTGTGCTGTGAATAGAGCCTTGCTGCATATTGTTCTGTAGCAGCCGAATTTCACTTGCTGTTGAGCTAAATGCATTGAGTTCCAGGCAAGCAAAATGGTGGCAGACAATATCCAAATGTTTTAATCGCTTGAAACATTGTGTTTAGGAAATACGGGCTCCCTGGATGTGGGTTTGTGTGGTTTAGCACTGCTACCTCTACGTGCTGCTACATAGTGAATTGCTGTGTTTTATAGCTCACCCCAGGGGTACTGAAAGGGTCCCAGGGCAGGCTATGGAGACCATATCGGATTGCTGGCCGGTAGAAGCTCCACTCAACTTGTGCAATGCAGAGTTAATAAGCATATATTAAAATAAGAATCACTTATGAAGATTAATGCTAAATAACCTGCATTATTTCAGGTTAGATTGTTAGTGCGATTCCTTCAGGGAGCACAAGAATAAGCATTAGTTGTTATAACTTACTGTCAAAGATGCTTTCCTCGGAAGTAATCACCTATTAAACTGCCTTCATTTGTGAAGGTTTGAATTTTTGAAGGTTTAACTTATGCAGAAGACACATTGATATGTGTCTGGAAATTCATGTGTATTGATACATGTAAGCATGTTCAAACATCTTTTTTACAAATAGTAAAATGTGAACTAGTTTACCTGTTTCTACTGCAGAGAAAGGATTTTCTGTTATCGTTGTGAGAGGCAAGCTGGGAGAGCTTTAGTGCAACAAATTGAAAGGAGCTTTCTTTGGTGCAGTTTGGTGCACTCAGTGAAGGGGATGTGGATACTCTTCTTGTGCTAATAATTCAAGGAAGCACAGGAAAGAGGTGGGAAGAGCATAGGAAAACCACAGCCTTCCATATCCTAATGATTGCCATTCTGTGGCAAAATGCCATCCAACAAGTTAAAGGAGTAATACTTGTCTAATGTAAGAGCCTGCTGCACCATAAAACCTGTGATGTTACTGGTGGGAACCTAAGGATTATTATAAATGTTTGTTCATAATCTACTTTGTTCTGTATTGAAGGTTTCTGGGACTAGTTATGGATTAACCATCCTTGGAGATTCAGCTGGCTGAAGGCTGAAGGCAGCACATGCAGAGATCCCTTCCAGCCAATGTTTCTAGATTGTATAGGAGTGCTAATACACATAGTTGCTCCTTCTCTTTGCACCTTCAAATGCTGATCTTCTGATGCTGGAGGAGGGTGACATGCACATTTTAACTGGTTATGTCGCTGTCAGGAAATTTATTAGCTAACTGGAGGTTGAAGGTAACTGGGGGTGGGGTTTTTTGGCCAGGCTGTCATTTTGCTTTTTAGGATTAAATACAAAATTCTTTACTTTCATACCAGCTTGACTTTGGAAAAGGCAAAATTCCAGGCAGGTGATAACAACGTGTGTGTGAACTTTTAAAGTTTCTACAAGTCAGAACCTTGGAATACATTAAGGTTTCTTTAGGGTGTTTTTATGCAGTGTTTGTGCGCTTTGTATTTGTTGCTGTTTATTGAAATTTGGGTTCTTAGCAATTCTACTTCTTCAATAGAGAGTAAAAATGAGAAAGCTTTCTATGGATTCTTTTTTCTTTTTTTTCCTCCAAAATCTCACAAGGTGAGAAATGTAAGCCTGATTTGTTAATTCTGTGATTAAATTGTAGGTTTTATTTTATTTATCTTTTCTTTTTGGTAGAAATTTTTGGATACTTTAAAAGGCATCTGGTTTCTGGGTAAATTTTTCAGTCTCAAGAACGCAGAGTATAGGTTTCTTAGCTCTATTTTCCCTTTCTTCTCATGGCCAGATATTAGGTGACCCCGTACTTCAGTACATTCTAACAGATTGTAAAATAGACCTTTTTTATATTGGTGAAAGAAAATTAGAAAACTTCCCAGGATATCCCTTGCTAGATAGTGCATCTGTCCATGCATTTCGAGCTGGAGTAATTTTCTTCAGCTTCCATCAGCAGTTTGGTTCTAAACTCAAATAAAACGTTTGCTAAAGGCAAATATAATTATTTTAGGACATACCTCAAGCTTCCATCAAGTACAAAATATTTTACTGTTGAAACTGTAATGTCCCAACTTATATCAACAAGGAACTAGTTAAATAAAAACTAAAAGAAGGATGTGAAATGATGTGCAGTAGTGGAAAACCTCTGGAGACGCTCTGTAAGCAAGGTGAAATAGATATGCCTACCCCTTCGAGCACTGATAATATGCAGAGATGTTTGTCTTCGTCTCTAGCTGAAAATGTGGCATATCACTATGTAAATTTGATTTTAGTCCTAATTAAATATTTAAAAGATGTTGGCTCTCTGTTGCCCTTTTGAGAAGGTGGAATATTCTGGGTACAATATCTTTTGGCTTCATATTGCTAGAAAAATTTTTATTAATATGTATGATCTGTTGACAAAATATAGTGAATTTGATGCTGATTTGAACAAATAAAGTCTTTTAAGTACTCTCTGAAGATGTGTTTTAGCTGGAATGTAACAGATTACTCTTACCTTGGTGAAATTTAAGACCATTGATAATTTTACACAGGTAAGATCAATTAACAGAGACTTACTTTCTTACAGGGGCTTTACAGTTCGTCTCTAGGAAATCTGGGTTTTTTTTTCAAATGAGTGCTAAGAAATGATTGCTTTCAAATGACTCCGTGTGCAACATTTCCTTGTAACCTGCGTGCAATGTGCTATTTCAGTTCTTGAGTTCTAGGGTGCTCCTTGTGCTGAAACTTGCAGGATCTGGTCCTGATCCTCTAGTGCTGGGTGTAACTCTTGCTTTGATCAAGCAATTTTGCATGTCATCTAAACAAAGTCAGGCCTGGAAACTGTCCTGGTTCCTCAAGCCTGCTGCCCTGGGTCAGGTGGCAGGACCGTGTGCTTTAGGGTCCTTGCTGTGCCCACTGGGCTGCTGGAGGGATGGGATCTCCAGCCTGTTGAGCCTGGGTGTGCAGACTGGAGGCAGCAACAGTCGTCACTGGAGAAGGTCCTGCCTATAACTCCTCACAAAGTCAGCAGCGCCTGCTCCTCTGGTGCAAGGGGGCTTTTCCTAGAAGGGGAAGGCACTGGAGAGCATGATGGGGAGATGCTATTTCTCCATGATTCCCACGTGTGCTTCTGGCTTAATTTGCACCTGACGTATTCTCACAGAAATGAGCAAAAAGAATGTGTCAGCTGCTGTTCTTGTTGAGAACTAAAATTGAATGTCTTTGATGAAAATTGAACGGACAGCCCCCTGGTATGTTTTCCCTTCCCAAGTCTCTTAGGTTACTACAGAGTAAGTGCTAACAGGAGCAGCACTCGGGCCACTCCAAGCAATTGAGGGGAAAATTCAGTAGAAGCCCTGCTGGATTTCCCAAGTCTATGCAAGCTTGCTATTGTATTTTTCTAATGGATTTTTTTTTTAAACCAAGCTTTGTTTATTACCACTTGTGCATTGAAATCAGAGATTCACAATGTGATTGTAATTCATTCTTTGTACATAAATGTTACATGCACACGCCGTGTGGAGGGAACTTAATTAAGAATGCAAAAGGGAACAGTCAAGAGAAGAGGGTGTTAACAATAAGGCTGACATTGCAACCTGAATTCAGCTTCTCTTACGCATGTGCATTATGATGAAGTCTTTAAGAACATGCAGTACTCTTCCAGAAGATTTCTTCCTTGCTCAGTATGCAAGATGGTCAGTACTCAATTAATGAGCAGCTTTCAAGATGCCATTTTATCCTCAGAGTTTGATATGTGACCCCAAGCCTTATTTACAGCGCATTGTTCAGACCCTGCTCAGGAGTCAGAATTATTAATTTCCTCATAGGCTTTTCTGTGCTGTTCATCACTACTGTATCCAAGTGCTTCACAGGTTTTAAATTAAATTTATCTCCACAAAACCCCAGCGAGGGATGCTGTATTATCTCTGGTTTACAGATGGGGAACAAACAGAGATTAAGGTCACAAAAATTCACCAAATTTGGATGCACATTTTAAGACGTAAGATTGGATTTTTAGAGCCCTTCAGATCATGTATTATGTACTGTGTTCAGAAAACAGAACTTGCTGCTTCAGCTTCACCTGTGATTTTCTTGAGTCCTGGTATCTTCCACCGTATCTCAAGTTTGTAGACTGCAAATTTACATGGTACTGTTGATCACTGAGAAGAAGTTTTGTTTTGATACTGTGTGTAATATAACACAGCAACTCTGAGGAAAGAGGAAAACTTTAGGGAAATCACCCGCATAGAAGAGGCAATGGGTCCTGTTGAAAACTCTTATACATGGTTTTATCATTGAAGACCATATCTTAATGCTTGCGCATGAATTGAGTTACTCAAGCCATCTGAATTCTCATCTCTGTCAGTTCGATTGTTTGTTATTTGCAATGGAGAATGATTAATTTGGAATATTGAATTTAATGATCAAGTTTATTTGGGGAATGAATATTAATTAATTGAGAAACCGTATTGCCTTAAAGGTAGTAGTATCTTTTCTATAATATATATAGGAATTTTCCAAATGTCCTTTCATCTATTTTCATAGTGTATTCAGATTTAATTGCTCTATAAAGACCTTCTAAATACCTAAAGATCCATGAGCAAGTCTAGCAAAAATCCCCTGTTTAGGAAAACTTAAATTGGTGATTTTTATGTGTTATGTCCACATGTTGTATAGCAAGTACAATTACATGTACCTAATTTCACTTATATATTCTCTGTTGGCAGTTTACTTTATGCTAGTTCTTTTAGCCTTGCTGGCTGTGAGAAGAATAACAGAGATAATTCAAGGTTACATCTTAGTTCTTCATAGTCTTTTGAAACCAGCAGTATGAATTTGAACTAAGGCTAAATCTAGTAGTTTGTGGGTCTTTCTGTTAATTTTGGAGAATTTTGATTTTATTAGACCGACAAAGGGAAAAAGATCATGCTGCATCCTTTTCTGGTATTTTGTACTCTTCCAAGTCTGTCTGTGCTTTGTTTTCTTATCTGTAGAATGAATATCTGTGGGAAACCTCGGCTGGTCCAAGGAGTTAGAGTGTGAACTTAAACATTGGCCTTGAATAGATGCCCGTGTATCCTTGGAGAAGCTGGAGGGTGCCAAGAAGAGCCGAGTAAACAAGATTAGGAAGCTACCAGGCCGCAGGTAGAACCACCTAATTATGAAGTTACAACTTAGAAGGAGTCGTCCAATTAGGAACTGTTGGTCTTTAACTAAACCAATAGTGCATGGATGCGCAGCTCGGGAAGGGGTATAAAAAGTCTTGTAAAATCAATAAAGATGGTCTTTTGGCCCACAACTTCTACGTATTGTGGATTGCCCCGACCGTGATAAATATCCCTATACCTTTTGGAATCTTTAGCTGACAGTGATTGGAGAAGTGAAATGTCTGTTGTGTTCAATGTGGCTCTGCCCACCACAATAGTGGCTACGTATGTTGTAATTGCCTAGCTAGTGATAGAACCAGTGTCTTTAAACATATTTCTTATTAGCACATTTTTAGTATTCACCTACGTTTAGCTTGTTATTAAACTACATTCCTGATAGTGTTCCAAGTGGAACTGGAAGGCTCTTCCACGTGTAGCAAGTTGGAAGGTTTTGTCCTGGCTATGAAGTACGTTTGCGTGAGCCAGGACAATTCTTGTAACAACAAGGGAAAATTAATTTTTTAGTCGTTTCTGCCCCAGTCTCTTTTGTTTACAGTTGAAACCGTTTCCAGGCTGCTTAGTACCAGTTATTCCTGGAGCTGTATGGTATTGCTGTGGCATCATGTACAGAACAACTGCTTGTTATTGAGGCAGAAATGAAAGTTAGTGAGAGCTCTGCTTGACTAAGAAGAATTTGCCTACTGGGTAGCTTGTGTAGTACATATGTATCATGTAAATGACCTTTTCAAATAATAAAGGCTGGGCAAATTACATCTGTTGTTTAAAAGCTGCAATGAGAGCTTGAAATTTTCATTAGAAATAACCAAACTCTGCCCACATTCTGTAAAAAAAATTGGAGCTCGTAGTTAAGCAGTCTGGGCTGTGAGTGGGGGCCTGTGAGCTGAGCTAGCAGTCTCTTTTAGGAATCACCTGTCCCGTGGAATCCAGGACAGTCAAAGGAATCACAGATAAATCAGAGCTTCAGCTTCGAATACCAGCCAAAATCTTGAACCTACAGAGGGATCTCCAGTTGAGTTTGCTGCCTGTTTGCCATGCTTAAGCCTTACACATTCATTCTGGAGATTGCAGACTGAGATTTTATCATATCTATGGATTTCTAATTACTCATGAATATCTTATTAGAAAGCCTCTCTGGCAAGGAACTCCAAGGCACTTTCAGTAAATTACACAGAAATTTGTTCCAGAATTAGTTGCAGAACAGTCATCTGGCACCCAATTCTTGTTTAAAATGTTACCAGGTTTACTGACAAATGTGAACATAATACTGCCTCATTTATTCCAATTCTCTGTGTGACCATAAATGGTTTTTTTTAGTCTTGAAAAGTTAAAAGCAGTAACACAAACATTTTTTTGTTGATGCCTGAAGTGATGCAGAGTTGGAAAAGGAAGCCAGAAATACAACAAAAACATACAAAATTATTTACTTGGTTTATGGCTCGATTACATGACTTATGCAGCTCTGTGTGGTGATGATATGTCAAAGAATAATTATATAGGCCACTGTCTAAAAGGAAAAAAAAAAGGAACCTTAGGATACTTAGAGTTAGATTAAAATGCATTTTTTAGGATATTTGACAACTATAAAGTAAAAAGCAAGCTGTAGAATGTGTGTGTGCAGTTATATGTTACAATTAGTACATACTACAACATGGTTATGACAGAAAACAAAAGAATACACTTATAGGAATTATGTGCACTTAAATTTTCCTGTGTTTAGAGAAATGCTTTAAGCAGTCTTTAATCTTTTACCACAGAAGATGCAGGCCAGCATACTGAAAATGCAGGTTTAGGCTCTTTACCCCAGTATCTCCCCCTCTGATTTTTAGTTCTCTGTATTTTTGCTGTGAGTATTACAGTGGAGGCAATGCCGTATTACATCTATATTTTTGAAATTTAACTGTAAGAATATTGATAAGATTGTCTTTGACTTCTCCTGCTTGTATAAAATAATCAAAGGAGAAAATGGCAGAGTTGAGTTCAGTGATTCTGAAAGTAACTTCCTAAAGCCTGAAAGGTATAAGACCCATTTCAGTGGTTAATTTGTGAAGAGCTCTTGTCTGCAGTGGAAAAAGACTCAAAGAAAGCAATTTAAGGTAAAAATTATTAAATATATAACATGCTTGGGTGATCTTCAACATAAGAAGGAGATGGAGCTGTTGAAATGGGTCCAGAGGAAGGCTACAAGGATGATCCGAGGACTGGAGCACTTCTAGTATGAGGACAAGCTGAGAGAGTTGTGATTGTTCAGCCTGGAGAAGAGAAGGCTCCCAGGAGACATTATTACACCCTTCTAGTGCCTGAAGGGGCTACAAGAAAGCTGGGGAGTGACTGGTTACAAAGGCTTGGAGTGATAGGATGAGGCGCAATGGGTATAAACTGGAGAGGGGCAGGTTTAGATTAGAAGTAAGGAAGAATTTCTTCCCCAGGAGAGTGGTGAGGCCCTGGCATGGGTTTCCCAGGGAAGCTGTGGCTGCCCCATCCCTGGAGGTGTTTCAAGGCCAGGTTGGATGGGCCTTGGGCAGCTTGATCTAGTGGGAGGTGTCCCTGCCCATGGCAGGGGTAGAACTGGAAGGACTTTAAGGTCCCTTCCAACCACCCATAACATTCTGTGATTCTATTCTATATGATTCTATGTATTTTGATATAATCCTAGTAGGGTTGATTTTCTGCTACTAGATACAACAGCTCTTGAAAAGTAATCACATAAGCCTATTTTTTTTGCCTAAATTTAGTTACGTATTTGTGTTCAGAATGATCTAACCAACTATCGTGAACTATGAGTAGGGTTCCCACATGGTTTAATGCTAATTTGACAGTGAGAAAGACTTTGTTTCCCTTTCCAAAGTTTGCTTATTCTTTCAGTTGTCTTGCAGCCCCGTTATGGTTCAGTGTTACTGCATTGACCGAGCACCTCCTACTGTAGGATGGTGCAGTAAGCACTGAGTGCTGCTGCAGGTATCTTTGACAAAGACAGGGAAGCGCTCCGAAAGCAGGAGTGTTATTGCCATTTTCTGAACACGTAGTTGAATATCCAGAGAGCATTTTTGGAAAATCAAACAGAAAACATGTGTAGAGAAGGTGAGTTAAACCTAGGAAAGTGTGCAATCTCTTTTCCTCAGGCAGGTTCCTTTACTCATGACCACCTTTCTTTGGGTAGTTCATTAAAAACACAGTCTGTATTTTTTGAAAGATTTGCAAACCATTTTGTGCATTGGCAGCTATTTTCTCTTATTTTCTTTCCACTGTTGGACAGAAAGAGGTATGGGAAAGATGGGGACATAAATCCTTTGAAATGAGGCTTCATTAATTCTATTGCCCATGGAACAACCAGTTTTAAATAGCTTCATTTTGGAGAGCACGTGCATATATAAGGTGGTAAAATGAGAGCTAATGGGATGTCATAAACGTTCCAACATCTAGCATTAGACATAAATGCACTGTACATAAATGTAAAGAACCCAGTATCTAGTATTATTAGCTATATGCAGATGTAAATCTGACCATAAATTTTCATTAAATGCCTCTTTTCACCTGTATGACTGAGGAATTGTTAGGGAAAGTACAATGTCTGCATTTTCCTCTAAATGTTTGGTTTGCGTTTATTAATTCAACAAGATAAAATGATTGTGGAGACACATGGATATCAGAGGAATTGCTCCAAATCTAACAAGCTTGTACTATTACAGAGGCAAATCCATGATCTAATTTTAATATACTGCACTCAGAATGAAAATAAGTATGATAACACTCATCCCAGTCTTTTCTTCCTGTTTGTGTCCTATTTTTCTTCACACAGATAAGAAGTGTGATCAGGAGACTCCCTGTGTGTTTCTTCGTGAGTTTTCAGAAATCTCAACGGCCTCAATCTTTGTGTTGATGATTTCCTTTAGAGTAAGGCTGGTTTAAATCGAAGTCCTTAAACTAAAGTACAGAAGGTTAAACTTCTCACATCTCTCAGTTTCTCTGGTGCTAAGTATCAGAAGTTTAAAGGACAAAAGAACAAAATACAGAAAATCAATCTTTAAAGACGTGTACTGAATCTATAGGGGTTTTGAAGTGATGTAACTGGTTTCTCAGTGACGTAAGTGAAAAAGTGGAAATTCACCTTGCAGCATCTCTTGCTCATCACCCGTTTATTTCTGTCTGTATGTGTGCTGGTCCTGCATTGCGCGGACCATCCTCTCACCCTGTGTGCACTCTCCTGATTCTGCTTTGGTTTATCACAGAATGTTGGGAAGAGCCGTTTCTTGCTTCTCCTTGTGGACTTTTGCTGCTTGAATCTTTTGACTTGGCTCTCTGCAATTTTTCTTCTACAGCTCCATTTGCCCAGTCTCTTCTGTCCAGTACTGTAGATGTCCAAATTGTGTTGTCTCAAAGGAAATAGCCAATTCAGGGGAAGGCTTAGTCTTCGTGTGTATATCTAGAACCTATAAAATGACTTTACATAGTGCTAGATATGTAATAAATAAGAATGCTAAAACACGGCAGCAGCTTCTTGTAATGGGTTTGATTTTGGACCCTTCTGAATAGCCAGGTTGTGACTGAGAAAGAACTACATCTCCCAGTATTCCATGCGATTTTCTATGTGAACTGGGGTATAAATCAGCAAGGTCAGACACTCCTTTCTCTCTCCCGGTCACTGTGTGAGAAAGCTCTGCTCTGCTATCAGCTGCTCGTCTGGAGGAGTTAGGCCCAGTGAAGCCTTGTGGACTCTAAACAGTGCAGAGTACCGGGGGGTTGCTTAATGAAGTTCTGCTATCTAAAAGGAGAGTAAGATTTGCTCTCGTTAGCTTTTATTGACCTGTTTCTGGATTCTTATCTCCCTTTGGGGCAGGGGGAGGTCTTTTTGGGGGTCTCTTATCCTGTGTACATAGTATTCTAGTTGCATATAAGTGTTAATACATGTGTATATAATCGTACAGCTTTGGTCTGCTCATTTTCAGCATTCCAGTCCCTTTTCTCTTCTTCTCCTTTCTCCCTTGGGCTTGTACGGGGGGTGTGGTGGGGGAAAGGAAGGGGGCTGCAGACTACTGTGAAGTTTGGGTGTTCGGCAGGGGGGTTTCACCCAAACCATCACACTTTTCTCTGCGTTTTTAAAGTCACCTTTTTTTGCACTGAAAGGTATAGCAAAAGAACATTCCTAGTTGTTCCATCATGTCAGCTTGTTTCATTTGTAGCCTCAAAAGAAATGAGCTTAAACTCAAGGGTTTTAATGGGCAGTGTGCTAGTCTCTATAGTGACCTGCCTTCCTTTCCCAGTGTTCAGATTTCCTTATGCTTACGTATCTCAAGAAATGTCACAATCTTTTATTGTTCTTCTAACATGTAATGTAGCCCTAGGTAACCACCCGAGAAAAAAAGGATTTTCACAGTACAATTTCTGCCATTTACTTCATACTGGGTAGCATTTTCTTAAACTTTTCCTTTTCTGCCTTTAACCTTTCCGCTTTTAAAAATGGCTTGATTGATATTAATATTTTTCCCTGATAAAAATGTATTTTCCCTTGATATTAGTGTTGCTAATACATTATTCAGTGTTCCTTCTTAATAAAAGCCATTGGCCGTTCCATTACTCACAGTAGTTATTACAGCACTAAAGGTCTCGTTCATCAGAATGACTTGCAGAGGCAAACCCAAACCCCTGATTTCTCCATGCACCAGGATAATACTAAGTTATTAAACAGTGTTTAAAATACAACACGTTTGTTTTGGGTTTTTGTTCCCAGGAGATCAACACTGAGGAGAAGTTTATGAACATCATTTATTTTATTGCATGTGTATGCTTGAACATATTTTGCTCTTTCAGTAGAAGACAATGAGGGGTTGAACTTGTTGGTTGTATCCCATGTCATAAAACATCATCTTTAAAATCTCTGAATATCGTACATGGATTTTTGATGGTTCACAGTTATCAGACTTATCTTTGAATTCATGTCATTGTCTTCGATGACAGTGGAAGAGGAATCATAATCTTGGATCATGTCTACTCTTATGTGGGCACAGAGAAGATTTCTATGCTCTAAATGAAGACTTGGAATCGGGATTCTGTTTAGAAAATATCTTCTGTGATACTGCAGTGTGTTAACTTTATGCTAATGTATTCTGGCACGAAATGGATGTAAAACCCCTCCAGTATAATGCAAGGCATGAATTTTATTTCATCTTAGTCATCATAAAAGTGTTTTTGAAAAAAGTGGAGGTGGGGGTATAGCCAGGGTGTCAAAATAGCAACAAAGAATTAATGTGATATTTGGAAACAAGTCCTAGTAAATGGAAGAGTTGAGCTGTTTACCTGAGTGCAGAGGCAAGAAATGAGCTGCTGCTGCTAGAATTATTTTCTCAGTATGGTTAAATGCTGTATGAGTCATCTTGTAGTGAACATGGTGTACGTATGGACAGCTGAAGGATGTAGCGCGCATTTAGTGCTTTCATGACTCTTCTAAGCCTTCATTTTTCTTTAAGTATAATGGATTATACAGTTCTTTTGCCTTTACAAACATTTTCATTTCTTGTGTACAACTTTGCACTCTACTTGACTTATAAGAAACAAACAACTTGACCTAATCTGTATTCCAAAATACTTGCTATAGAAATGAATTTGACAACTACTTCTACATCATTTAAAAATATTTATGCCCTCTACATGTATTATGGATGGTATATCACCTTCGATATCTAGCTTGATTCTGCATCTGTTGATTAACTTGTCACTGTTGTGATTGCTTTATAGTGTTGCTACGGAGCTGTTCTCTTCTTTTTAGGTGTCCGTATCCTTCTTGGTCAACGAAGCCACGGTTATCAGGAGGTCCAGATTATATTTTGGGGGAGTTCTGTTTTTTAGGGAGGAACACAGGCTGGGTTTTTTTTTGTTTTGTTTTGTTTGTTTGGGGGGGTTATTTTTTTTCTTTCTCCTTTTTACTTATTTATTTTTTCAGTAAACTGTACACATTTTTTCAGAATTGTTCTGCATGCCGTTCTGTCCTCAGTTTCCTCTCTCCTAGTTACCTGTTCCATCATTGCCATGACTTTCACAGTCTTCACTTTAAAAACAAAACAGATGAAGATCTAAAGGAGGTGGCAGGAAAGCAGCTTGGCATTTAGAATGGATCTAAGTTTTGCTTTGTTCTGGAGGCTGCGAGTTCAGATCTCAGTACAACTGGGGTATGCTGGTATTTGACCTACAGCTTTTAAAAGGGCTAACAGCATTTTGTGTTAATTTGGTGCATTTTTTATTTTAAATACGTTACTTTGAGGGCGATGCTAGTTGTGCAAAGGGTGTTGAGAGGTATGCAGCTTTACTGTCAGGAGCCACAGGTGAAGGTATGCATCAGCTCCCTGGTGATAGGCAAAGTGAGGAAGAGAAAGCCTTGTTCAGCAAAAGCCAAAGTAACAGTGTTACCGGCACTGTTTTAGCCATAAATCCAAACCACAGCACTACATGGGCTGCTGTGAAGAAAGTCAACTCCATCTCAGTCAGACTCAGTACAACTGGCAGTGACCTGCTTTTCATCCAGACCTGTTCATCAGGCCTTCAGGTTCCTGAAGGAGGTTATTGATATTAACGATGCTATTAACGTTAACTGGTTGGGTGCTGCTTGGTCAGCAGGCTTGATGTAGGCATGAACCAAAAGCTGCGCAGAGGCTGCAGGAGAAGGAGACGGAGGAAGGGTTGAGTCTCCTGGTCAGGCCTAGAGAATCTACTGTCACAGCCATACCAGGTCCTCCAGGTGCAAGACTGAAATCAACACTGTGAGAGCAGAATAGAAAAATACTGTCCTGTAGAGGCTGAGAGGCATTGCTGCAGCTCTGATGGAAGGGAACAGAGCTGCAATGGGAAGGCAGGCTGTGGGACAGCCCTTATCACACACATTAAAGTTCTAGGGTGCAACAGACCACAGCCTATTTTAGATATCAGCGTAGATAATTTGGCTTGATTCACCACACTAAGAAAACAGCAATATATTTAACCAGCAATAATTGTAATGTCTTCTTTGCAGCTAGATTAAGCAGGAGAAACCACATGTGGTCGATTCAAGTCCATCATAATCTGCGTATGACATGAGAAATCGGTCCTTGTCAACACTGCTGGGGTTGGTTGCATGCATCACATTTAATGGGCTTTCTGATCAGTAGCTTCTGTGAGTGGTGAAAATGGAGAATAATTCACACGAGCTTTTCCCTTCAATCCTATGTAGACCATTAAATACCATCCCATGGAGAGACTATAGGCTATGGCTGTCAAAGATACTTGAGCACCTCTTCTGGTTTTGTAATTCTTGGCTTTTTCAGAGCAGAAATAGCAGCAACATGCTATGTTTTGGCCCTCTAAGAGGGAGAGAGCATTTTTTAAATTAGAGTCCATTTTATGAAACTGGAAGAACTCAAAATACATAGTTAAATCTTAAAAGGTGAGACTAGAGTGTGCTGAGGTATAAAGCTGCTCTAGGGACTAAAAACTGAGTATTTTCCCTGATTTTAGTGATCTTATTTTTCAGGGTGTAATGTAGAATGCCAGTGTTTGCTTTTTCCTAGAACAAGTTACACAGTTCTGAGATCAATACTGGAAGTAAAATTTTATTTTTTTAGAACACAATGCTTTCTTTTCGTTAGTGTTTTTAAGTGTTCTTTGATCAAAACGGCAAATCAGAGCTGCTAGAAACAAGGACGTTCATTGCTATGTCCTTGATTTAAATAAGTAACATTCTGAATTGCATGGATTTTGTCTTAATCAAGTGGCAGTGAGGGGAGACAATGAGTGAAAAATAAAGCACGAAGAGAGAGGTGTAAAGACCAACTTGTTGTGTTTTGAACATTGTCTGAGTGCAGGGCTGGGCGTGCCTGAGATGTTTTTCTGTGGCTCCTGGTTAACAGTGAGAGGGGAAGGTGCAGGATCTGGCATTCCCCAATTCATCTGTGAGTGGGCTCCCTGTCTGGATGGGCTCAGTGTCTTGGGCAGCTGCTACAGAGGGTGAGAAGGCACTACCCCCATCTCCTTCCTGACTGTTTGTGCACATCCAAAGGGTTCAGGCAGAGATTATCTTGGCAAGGCTCTGTTGTACTGCCAATGGCACTGGAGCCCCAGTTCCAGAACCTTCCAGGAGGAGCTTCTGTGCATGCCCTTATTGGAGAACTTTCACAGCAAGCCCATCTCTCACCTACTAACAGGGCATGGACTTGTGCTGAAAATAGTGCTTGCCAACAGGGCACAGAGCACGTGCTCAACACCTCATGGAATCAGCCTGGAGACCCAACTGGCCTGAAGAATCATAGAATCACTAGGTTGGAAAAGACCTGTTATGTTATTGAGTACAACCATTCCTATCTACCACTAAACCATGTCCCTGAGCACCTCATCTACCCATCTTTTAAACAGTTCTAGGGATGGTGACTCCACCATCTCCCTGGGCAGCTTGTTCTTATGACGCTTTCTGTGAAAAATCTTTTCCTGATTTCCAGTCTAAGCCTCTCCTGGCATAGCTTGAGGCCATTCCCCCTTGTCCTATCACCTGGGAGAAGAGACCAGTACCCACCTCTCCACAACCTCCTTTCAGGTAGTTGTAGAGAGCAATAAGGTCTCCTGGACCACATGGTTCTGAAGAATTGCTGCTGGGTGGACCATGTTTTCCTGAGAAACCTTTGTGCACCACTGGAGTGATGATAATTTTTCCCTTTCCCCTGCTACTTCTTTCTCTCTCCTCCTCTGACTTCCCTTACCATACCTTCTTTTCCTTGGCTCTGTGGTGTATTGGATTGAATCTGAGTTGTGATGTAGTTTGTTTAGCGACCTTGGCTGTGTTTGGGGTATCAGACTGTGATCTGAACAGAGTAGGATCTATTTCTGCAACTTTGAGAAGCAACTTTGAGTGCACCAGAGTATGTTTTGTGATTATTGGCTGCGTCCAAAATAAAAACTGCATTTGAACTTAGCCTGGGAGATTTGTCAGTCTGCAGTTTGTCACGCAGGTACCAAAAGAATCATTTTCACCCTCCCTTTTTGACTGTGCAGGTTGGGGCAGACCCTAAGGCTGGTGGTGTTGGGCTGTAACAAGGGGAGATGGCATGCAGTACAGTTCTAAACTCTACATTCCTTCTTTAACCTAGTGCATGATTCCAGTGTCTGACAGGAATATCACTTTCACATATTCAAACCTTTGTAGAGGGAAAAATGCTAAATACCATTTAAGGGTATCATTTTGTAGGATAAAAGGCAGCTTAGAAAATGTGATGGAAAAATCAGCAGTTAACCGTTAGCATAACTTACTGGAGAGTGTCTTTGTTCCCTTAATCCATGGTGTGTGACATGAGTTGCCTTACCTTGCTGAATTTAAAAAAAAAAAAAAATATATAAAAAAGACCTTAAAGTTAAAGTAAGTTGTTTTCATGATGCCATGTAAATTTGCAGTGTTTTTACAGTCAAATTGAGTAGCAGAATCAAAAGTGTCAAAATGTATGGACAGGTGCTATTACTATGCTAAAATGAACTTTAAAATTTAAGAATACTGCTTTAAATGACCCATTTATTTTAGCACAGAGTTCATGGTATTGCAATAGGTTTCTTTAAGGTACGCATTTTAAGTTAGCAGCCCATTTTTCCTTGTCAGGTGTTCTCTGGTACGGCTCCATTGCAGCTTCGCTAGGACAGAGCTCAGTGGCTGCTCAGCAGCCTTGGACGTGGTTGTCAGCGGGTACTGAACTCAACCCCTGGTCGTTAAGGACAAATCACTGTATGATAAACTACAGGGGCATTTTGGAGTGCCAGCTCAGTTAAGCGTCCAACGGGCTGGCCTGGGGGGCGGGAAGATAGCCTTACGGAATTAATGCCATCACTCCTCAGAGTTAGTACAGAGAAAAGTAATTCCAATGTCATTCCAGTCTCTGACTCTGGAGGTGACACCTCTCTGGATGCCCTAGGGGCCTGTCTTTAGGTGAACCTTATCTTCTGCTCAGAGTTCTTCCTGCGTCTTTGACACCAGTGATTCTACAGCTTAGGCTATTTAAAAAGTGAAGCACAAGACAGTCCTCCTCCCCCAGCCTAAATAAACTAGGAGTATTGAAGTTGTGTTTACATTTCCTCTCAAAAATACATTAAATGTGTAAGTAGTATTTATACAGACTGAGCAAGTGCAACGTGCCTATTCTTAAATTTTATGCAACTGTAATAATATTTGAAAATATTGTAACGTATCTCAACATTTTTCTTAATTTTAGCACACCTATTTTTCAGGGTGTAATGTAAAATGCCAGCTTTTGTATTTTTTTGTAGTACAGACTCTGTGTTGTGGCTGTTAGAGCAGTCTGCTTGCTACGTTAGCCTTTAATACTACATTCCCACCTACAGCTGCAAGAACGCAGTTAGAAGGAAATTTAATTAGGATAATGAGGCACATGAAATAGGCAATGTAATGTATATGTGCAATATGAAGAAGAGTAAATACACTTTTAGTCTGAATAGTCAGAGTGGAAACTGTGTTAAACTGGGCTGAAATTTTCTTTTATCAGAAATGGGTTTCTTTCATTTTCTAACATTACTGCATAATTGTCCTCCTTATTACTGGGATTAGAAAGACTACTATCATTAAAGAAGAAACATCTTTCACCAATTATATTTAGTTTCTCTTTTAGCTGGCAATGACCTCCTCATTATGTGGAAAATGGAAATCCCCGAGGGAGCAGCCTTGGAGAGGTGATTCCAGTCTGCTGGGAAGCATTCTGCACACACTATTTGCATCTCATGACCTGCATGCATGCACTGGTCCTGTATTGATTTCTGCTTGTTTACAGCCCATTCAAGCAATAAGCAGGTAGAATTCAGATGACTGAAAACTGGCTCTGCTGGTAGCAGTTTCCTGCCTCGCTGCACTCTGGAACATTCCAGCCTTGCTGCAGTGTGTTACTGTGCAGCCACGGATTTTTCAGTCATACCCATTACTTATTTCCCTAAGGTATTTCTTAGCATCTCTGTTGGTTCTAAGTACAGATCATCAGGCTGTACAGAAAAACACAGAGGATTGTTAGGGCAGAAAACAGCTTAAGAAATATATAACAGATTTGGAATAATTGTTTATTAAAAAAAGAACACAATCCTCTTTCAGAATTGGAGAAAGCAGCACTGGGAAGTCTTGGGGCATTACACAGCACAACCAGTACAACTGACACACTCATACAAACCCCATGCTGTATTTGTTTAATCTGAATCAAGAGTTAGGAATACAATTTTTCAGATGTATTATTATATAGTAAGCAAATAGAAAAGATTTGAATATGTGCATTGAATCTAAAAAACGTTTTAATAATTTGGCATCAACCCAGCTGGGCTCCAACCTGATTTTTCAGACTATTGCTTAGGAAGGTGTGAGGCCCATGCTTTTACTGTACCGACCCTTTCTGGACTGTTTTAAAAAGATGGCAGTGAAACAAATAAAGATGCATGTGAAGGTCTATTGTGAGGACCTGGTATAGTCAACTTAAATTCCACCATCCACAGAATCTCTGTATGGATCCATTTAGCATTTTCTGGCAGCGTGTTTGTAGGGCACTGAAAATACTCATCAATATCAGAGGGCAGTGGTGACCCAAACTCTTTGATTGTAATGATTATTAATTATGTGATTAATAATTAATTTGCTTGCTATGTCCAATGTTCAGTGTATTTATACAGGGTGTCAGCTCAACTGACAAAAATCTGTTTTGAATATTTCTCTCGAAGTACAAAAAAGGGGGTGCACGGCAACGTTCTGACAGGGCCATTGGGTAGGTATTTTCCCCAGTACAGCTCAGGGAATAATAAA
Organism: Piaya cayana; assembly: GCA_013389865.1. Classification (NCBI taxonomy): domain Eukaryota; kingdom Metazoa; phylum Chordata; class Aves; order Cuculiformes; family Coccyzidae; genus Piaya; species Piaya cayana. Next base: position 250,755 of record WAAB01023683.1, on the reverse strand, counting down.
AACATTCCAGCAATGGAAATTGCTGTCAGGAACTTAAAGGGTCCAGCTGATGGTGAGTTTCTTGCAAAACCCCTTCTCCTTTATGGTGTTACTGTGCATTGCAGGCGTATTCTCCACAGGTTCTTTGGAGGTGGCACAGAGTGCCAGTGATGACGTCAAGTTTTGAAGAGTCACAGCCTTGGTTCCTACTTGCAAATAAGCTTCTTTAGTCCATGGAATTCTACTGCTTCCCTGTCTGCCACAGGTTGCTGGCTGGAGCAGACCCTACACTGCCCCATTTGAGTCCAGGGAAACTTAGTTATCAGTTTTAGAATTTGGGCTCCATTTCATCTTTCTGGTACATTCTACCCATTGCTTTGTGCTACAAACTCTCCTTATTTTGAGGTGTTTAATACTCAGAATTCCCCATTCGTTTAATATATCTTGTATGCAGATGTTAAATGGAGGTCTTAAGGCCAGTTTAACAGTACATTAGATCTGAAGCTCCCAGATGTTCAGAGTTAAAGGAGGAGAGCGAAATAAAGTTTTATTGCATGAATACTAGGTATCTGGTGTTATAGGGGGAATGTTTAGATGTGTAGCAGAATGGTTAGGATATTTAGATATTTAAGCTGGAAGTTCACCATATTGAATTACTTGTTCAAATGGAAATGGGTTTTATTGCTTATGAATTCTCCCACTATGGTCCTTGTCTGTCCTGAATCCACTGCCTGCAGTGATGTTTTGACTTAGCAAAACTTTCACCTCAGAACACGAAGCCCTTCTCACAAATTTAACTTTGGTTCTTGTAATAACCAATGCGTGTGCCATTCTGCAACCTGAAGAATTTTGCAATGTAGACTTCAGACTGGGATTTGACTCTTTTTAAGAGTGAGTTTCAGAGTTTTCATTAGATTGGCAAGACCCAGAGGACACCCTAGTAATTTTAGATGGATAATTAGAACAGAAAAGCACCACATCATACAATTCAAGCTTCTTTGGAGTTTCAGTTGTTGAAATATGGGATTCAGGCCTTATTTCCACTGTCATCAACCTTTTGCTTCTGTTGTTTATTGGGTTTTGCTTATGGCAGCAAACGGCCAGATTGGGGATTACCAAAATGTCAGGTTCTCTGCCTCCTTAAATCGAATTTGAAAGAATCAGGTTGAAAATCTGCATCTATTATTTTAAAACTTCTGTGTTTAAGTCTATTCCATGTCCCTGGACAGTGCTTTTAGTTATTGGCAACCTGGAAGACAGAATAAGAAATGATCAGTAGTGCTTTTCTTTCTGTCTTTAGCATTCCTAGCTGCAGCAGCTGGTGTGGTGGTAACTTCAGTTTTCCAGATTCTGGAGATGTTAGCTTATGGTTTCATCACTGTGCTGATGATTTAATCTTTTTTGCTCCTTTATCAGAAACATTTCTTTCATTGTGAGGAGAACTGTTTATCATATCATGTAAAAATATTCCTGCGTGCTTTGTTCTGAATGAGGTACCCCCCATGTGGGGCTGCTGATGGACTGCTTAAGAGAAATGAGGAAGATCGGTTGAAGTTCCTAATAAGGATTTTTTTCAGACATCAGCACAAGACAGCAGGGTTTCCTCTGGTGATTCTTTTAGTAGATAAGGGACTTGATTTTTATATGCTGTCAAGTTTCAGGTTTGATATGCAATAAGGGACATGTCTTCGCAGGCACTTAATCTTCTGTTGGCTTTATGGGACAAAAAAAAATAATTATAGAGCCTTTTCAGGTCTTTGAACCAGGGGTGGTTAAAATCTCTACTGTTCCATGGTCTGTTCAAGGTTTTCATCTAATGTGTTTTTCAAAAATAAAACAAACCACAATGCCTTCTTAGAGAACATTTATTGCATGAATGCGTATTCATCTGCCTGATTACTGTGTGTTACACTGGGTTTTGTATGTACTTCTCTGGTGTAAAGCCTGACTAGATGCATCTGCTATAATTTAGTGAGGTACTTCTATGGAATCAGCAGAAAAAGGCAGAACTTCCTTATAAAGAACAAGCACTTCTCAAAGTGTGTGTACTTAGTGGGGGTTGTTATATGTACTCTCTGTTAGAGCAGGTGCAAGGAGTGGGACCCTAAATTAGAATAAATCTTTTGATTACAAAACAAGATTGGGTCTTTCTAAACACAATAGACTTGTGAGAAAAGAAGTAGAGTAAAAGACCTTATGTGACTCTACCAGAATCTTTCCCCATCTAAAGCAACTTACAAAATCAATTTTTCTGATTAGTTACTTGGTTAGAGCAGGGCAGCGTTGGTGCGATGCTTTCGATGTGTCTGAAGTATTGTGTCAAAAAAATTCTTCATTACTTCCTATGTTACCCTGCAGCACCGTAGATATTTCTGATTGAATTAAATACTTTAAATACTCTAGGGCTTAAAGACCTAAAATAGAAGCTGTTCGGATTGTTCCTTAGTTATTTAAGAAGGATTCTTATCCTTCCCAGGAGGAGAGAGAATTTTAGTGAATGAAAATGGAAATCTTTGGCTTTCTTTGTGTAAGAGAAAATGTTGCACACAACTATTGACCGTCTTCACCTTTCAGTTCTTTACACTAGAAAGCATGGATGGAAAATGACTAAATATGCTTTCTTTAATTTGTCAGTGTTTCTGCAATTGAGGTATTTAGTGGAGGGATTGATTTAGAAAATGTGATTTCTTTATTTCTTAAGTCCTGTGTGCATTGATTTGCTTCATGGCGAAAGACATGTGAAATACTGTTTGTGCTTCTCCAGCACACGTGACTCAAATGTGCAGAACAAATGAAAATGGGAGGGATTAATGACATGTCCTGCCTAGAGTGTTTTATCCCTGCCAAGATGATGAGAAAATAATTTAAGAAATTATATGTTGAAGTTTTGCTTTGGAAAAAAGCTTTTTGCATCACTTTTCCAAAGAGGAGACCTTATTGCTCTCTACAACTACCTGAAGGGAGGTAGTTGTAGTGACAGGGGGCAGGACAAGCGGGAATGGCCTCAAGATCCACCAGGGGAGGTTCAGGCTCAACATAAGGAAAAAATTCTTCACTGACAGGGTCGTTAGGCAATGGAACGGTCTGTCCAGGGAGGTGGTTGACTTGCCTTCCCTGGAGGTGTTTAAGGCAACTGATTCTATGATTTAGGAAAGCCTCAACCAAGCTTTCTAGATCCAATGCGTTGGTGGGCCTGGGAGGCAATTCCTTCCACAAACTGCTCGGAGAGTTTGTCTCTCTGACTCCTGCCCTTTGGAAAGGCAGAGACGGTCCCGTAATTACCTGAACTATTGTCTCTTTCAGACCCTGAAGTTTAACATCCATCATGCTGAGATTCGGGCAGCACCTCATCAAGCCGTCGGTGGTCTTCCTGAGGACAGAGCTCTCCTTTGCTCTTGTGAACCGCAAGCCAGTGGTCCCAGGCCGTATCCTTTCTGGCAGCACCTTGGGGCTGGGTACCCATACCCTTGGGAAAAGCAGGAGGAGGTCGGTGTGCTTCACAGGCCAGGTAAGACGCGAGGCGGGTTGATGCTGACGCCAGGCAGAAGAGCACGATGCGCTTGGTCGATGCTGCAGAGCAGAGCTGCTGAAAGTGGTTGCTTAGCAACTGTGACCCGAGAGGTGAGTTTCTATTGACCTTTTTGCCACGGAAGGTGTACAAACAGCCAGGTGCTGCTAAAAGCGTTTCAGAGCATATCTGAGGGGTCCCATTTAAACTGCGGAGTATGCTAAATCACACATCCTGCTTCCATTTAATAATGTCACTTATTTTGAGATGTGGTAACTTCCTTATGGAGAATTTTCAACTTCACGCTAAGCGTACACAATTTGCCAAATGGCAGCAGAATCCTCTATGAAGACTCTTTTTTTGGGACAGATTGCTTTGATTAATTTAGGTAGGAATGGATTAAATAAACCATCTGTATAGTGCACACGTTTCCTGAGGAAATAATGAAGCCCCATGTTGTCGGTAAATTCTCAGTTTAGAAACTGTGTAGGACCTTGATTCAGGTGCTAAATGTACCTGCTTGGTGTATTCTGTGGCACGGCAGATTATTGCTGAGCCAAAACTCTGCTGCTGTGTGACTTGTGCTGATTTCAGTGAGTGGAAGTTGAACTTTTCAGAAATAATCAAGACTGATCACTTCATTTCTATAGAGTTCCATGGTAAAATTTTAGTATGAATTCAGTTAGGCTGTAGCTGAATGTGTTTTGGGAAGACTATCTGGAGTTTATTGAAAGCTTTCTTCTTCCTCTGTAGTTTTATGGGTTTTTTTCTTCCATAATTTAGCGTATAATTTAAAATTTAGTAACCTCTAATACAGTTTTTTAAACCAGTTGATGTGTTTCTTTTGAGATGTGGAACCTTCCTCTCCTGCTGTCACTTCATAGATTATAGTTCAGTGTGGAACCTCTCTCCACACCTGCTTTGAATGGTGTCTCCTTGTACCAGAAGTCACATCATTTGCTGGTAAATGCATGACAAAGGTGCAGAGACTACAGAAATTTGAAAGGCAGTCTCAGCAGCATGATTTAATATATTAAATGAATGGTTCTTCTCAACTTCAAATTTCTGAAGTATTTGGTGTAAATCAATGTGACTTACAGATTTGTAATAGAGGGAACATTGTCAAAGCTGTCTGAAGACAGTATCACATCAATTGCTGTGGGATGCGGAGCCTGTAAATGCCTGAGCAGCGTGCTGGAGCAGTTGTCCTGATCAGTGAATTAGTACAATGTTATGTGTACTGTGTGTGGAAGTTTTAAAAGCAATAGTTAATTTTTGTTGGTTTTTTTTTCCAGTTAATTGGTTAAGTGAACAGTTATATCTATTGTTAAAAATAAACAAGAGTTATTTCAGATGAAAGATACTTGTTTCAAAGTTTTGTTAGCACCTAGTAATGACAGTTTAAGCAGCCTATAAAAATTATAATTATAGACTTCTTTCCTTCTTAAATAATTAAAGATTGTAAACTCCAGTTGCATAGTTATTGCTGACTGTTTGGCAGATATATCTATTTGCTCAGGTTTAGCTTTGTTATCCCATAATGAGTATTGCAGCATATTTTATAGTGTCACATTGTTTTAATAGCTCGTGTGTTGTAATATATTATGTAGTCTTTGTTTCTGCGTTGAATAAATGTTCAGGTAATAAAAACTCAACCCCTTCTCATTACAATAAGAAAAAATTAGAAAAGATCTTGATGCAAAGGCTAGAATACAGTATGTCAAACAGAGCAATTTGCAGTTGTAAGCCTTTAAAATGTCTGTATAATGCAGCATTCATCTCAAGGCCTGGCAGTAACAAGTGTATTTTCTTTGTTTAATTGCAATAGTTTTATCTGCCTTGTCTTTGGCACGCTTGTGACATTCTTTTCATTATTTTTTTCCAGTGAAAAATAAAATATTAATGTGTGTGAATTAGACAAAGGAAATCAGTTTGAAAGCCAGCTCCCTCCAGGTGGTGGCTTTAATTAACTACTAAGGTTGAAATTCCATCTTGAAACTGAACATAGGATTGGAGTTGTGAAATTGCTGTAATAGTTTTAAAATAAAGCTGTACTCTGGGAAAAAATGCAGCCAAAAGCATCTCATAGAGTTCGGTGTTTGAGGTTTGAGCGATGTCAAAGCATCCTCGTTCAGTGAAAACTTAGGTAAGTTTTATTTTCTTTGTTTCCCACTGCCAGTCCTGTGAATTCATTTTTTGACACTTGAAAGTCAAACTGTGCTGATAGTAACCAAGAGTAAGAATAGCAAGAGCATAGTATCCAAGGAAAGGGTTGCCTTATTCCTGGAGAAAGCTGCCTCAATTGCTCCAGCCTTAGACTTCTGTCTGATGGAATCACACTGGTTCGTGGACTCAGGAACCTGTTTGTAAAAGGATCCCGTTGAGTGGAGATGTTCTCATTGCAGATTCTTCAATTGGAAGTAACTGGGATCTTATGGTTTAAACTGAAATATGCACATCTTTGACAGCCACAGCAAAGTCCTTCCCCTCTGTTGGCATGACTGAATGGAGGAGGAGAGCTACACGTGGTCAGTGTGCAGGATTAGTGTGTTCCCCTCGTGACAGCCAGTCCCTTTGCTTTCACCTAATAGAGAATGGTTGAGGCCCAGAGGTTCTGACCACAGTCTGAAGACATCAAGTCACCAACACGTGGGACAAAACGAGGAACATGTACCAGCTCAGCTCTTGCTTTAAGCTCAGAGGGAAAGATGGGGCATCCATTCCCCTTTGGCTTGTCCGTCTTTTTTCAGAGCAGCCAGGCACGAGGTATTGTGGACAGTCTTGGTCCATGGGATATGGGGGTTTGAGGTATGTTTTCATGTTGGTTTTCTGTTTTGTACAGAAATAGTATGATCTTGTTTTGCTAAAGCCTATGAATTGTTCTGGAGCCAAGGAATCCGTGTGGGAATGCTTTGTGCAGTGCAGATCTTAGCAGCTAGCTTGGGAGCAGGGAGGAGGTGGGCTGGTTACTGTGGAGGCTTGCTGGGATTTGTATAGAGGTACCAGCACAATTTCCTGTGAAAAACTGAGTCCCTGATTCCTCTAAGTTGTTACCCTGCTGCTGTGCCAAGAGCAATTGTGAAAGAAGTCATGTGTGGCTCCCTCCAACAGCTACGTAGCAGGTTTAGAGGAGAAGGCTGTTGAGCAGCTGGAATAGTGCAGGGATATGTCTGTAGTCAGCAAATGTGTTGTTTCTGTCGCACGAGGAACTGAATTGGCTCATGCAACCAGCGGGAGCTAAGCTGCTGCTTGTCTTCTTACTGAAATAATTTCATTCAGAGCCTTGCTGCTTCCATAGTTCAGAGCAGAACTGTAATGGCTTCTTAAAGAAAATCTGTCTGCTCTTTGACAAGGGGTTTTTGCTCTTTAATATGGTAACAAATACTTTGTGAATGACCTACTGTTTCACTGACGTTTTCCTAGTCATGCGCCATAGCTCTACATGGCTTCACTTGCATCTTCAATAAATACGAATGGGTTTCTTATCGCTGCCTTTCTCATGGCACTGTGCAGAGTACTTGCTTTCATCTTGTGTTAAACATGAAGATTGAATTTGAACATTAGTAGAATCCATTTGAGGACTAGGACTTTTATTATAAATAAAATTATTCATTTGTTACATCCCAATTTTTTTTTCAGCAGAAATGATATTGATCTTTGGATTTGTGTTCAGGATGCCATAAGAAGAACTAGAGCAAGAGGAACGCAGGAACATTTGTAAATTGATTGAATGCAATATGTAATGACAGAGACAAACATCAGATCTATGGCAGTACTGTATTATACAAAGCATTTTTCAACAGTTTATTGAATTGGTTATTAAAAAGAACAGGCTTTCCAGCTGGGAACAATAAGCTGAGGGTTATCAGGACCAAGCAATTTCATAGAAATTTGTGGTGGACAGCGTGCCTCCTTCAGTGAGCAGACACGTATGTGTGTGTAATAAATCAGAATAAACACTTTACAATAACTTTTCATCTGGCTTTGATAATGAAAAGGTTTTTCCACTGAAAAAGGCGGGGGAAAAGAGATGCTGTTGAAATGTTCTGTACTGCATGTTAGTGGCCTATTTGATATCGTTATTTCCATTGAGATCTAATGTTTTCCACCAAAAAATGTTCTGATTGTGGGGAACAGACCGTGTATAAAAACCCAAAGCATGTGATATTTTCTGGCACATTCATCACTATGTGAATTTAATGGCTGTTATTTGTTGCCGAGACAGTGTGCTGTACTGTGAGTTACTGCAGCTTGTTCCTTTTATTAATGAGCAGAGAAAACATTAGTAGAACCAGATGCTCCTTCAAAGACTTGCAAACATCCTAAGCTGCAGTGTAAGTGTGGTGGATCTGTTGCATGATTAGGGTGTGAGTCAGGGTCCTCTGCTGAAACAATAGCATCTGCTTTGCTGTTCCATTTACCTTCACACTCACCTACCATCAAAATCTCTGTATTACTCTGGATTGACATATTCTGTATTGTCACAAATGATTGCTGCTTGTTTTAGAAGTTAGACAGAAATTTGATTAGCATTATCTGTTAATGTGTTTCAAAAGTAGTTTTTCATTTAGTTCTAGTCCTAACGGAATTTCCACTGGAGGTAGCACGCTGGCTGTAGAAAGAACAGTAGGATTCCCTTGTGAATTTGTTTGAAAACCACAGTGTTTAGCATGTATATGAAATTTAAATTCTTCATAAAATTACAGAGCTGCTGTTTATTGTGATTTAGTTACTTTGTGCAGTGCACATTTATCACATCTGTATTTATGCCACATAATTATTAATTTTATTGGGTTTCGCCTAAACAAGTGTTAGTATTTGCCATAAAACTAAGATTTAGAGAATAAAATTTAGTTATATTGCAGAATATATAAATTTGCATTTACATATTACAGTACTGTACACTACACTGTTACAACTACACATTATAATATTGAACCCTGTGGGAAAGTGCTCTTTAGTGCTTGTTAGAGAAGCTTGGGATGCATTACTCTTACTCGTTCACTTTAGCACGGTGTTAAGGACCAGTCTTACTCCTTTTACATCTTTAGCAAAGAGCTAAATTTAAGGGGGTTTTAAAGATGATCCCAGAGATTGCAAGGAAATTGCATGGAGACAGAAGATGGTGTTTGGTACAATAAGGACTGAACTACTATCAATTTTTTCAAAAAGTCTAGTAGAAGGGAGTACTAGAAGTGGTGCATTTTCTGGGGCAGAAAAGACCTCCTGAATGGGAAAAGCAGACACAAATGATAGATCTTGTATGAAAATGTAGGGGAAGTACAGAGTGTATTTCTTCATCGGGGATGCAGAAGAGATAAAGGCTTATGTTGTGTATGGTCAGTATGAGATAAATTCTTTTTGTGATACCTACTGAAGCTGTTGAGCATTAGTGGAAACTCTGGCTTTTTTTGTTGTTGTTCTTTGTTTGGGTTTTGTTTTGTTTGTTTTTCCTCGATTCCCAGATAAAGCTGTTCCCTTATTCTTCTTCTATATGAACAGTTCTGATCCCTCAGGTAGGACTTGTTAATGCCATGATGCTCACTTGCACAAATGAGAGTAAGAAAAACAGTTCCTGTGCTTAGTATTTCTTTGCTGAATGAAGCTGTGTAGTGCAGAGGCAGCAGCGCCCCAGTGGCTCAGCTCCACTGAATTCTCAAGCTGCCTTCAGGAAAAGGGTTCTCAAACAGCCTGGACAATGACTGCTCTGCTCTGTGTATGCCAACCACTTGAAGTTAGTGGTGATGGAGAGGCCAGTTAATTATCTCAGGGCTGGAGTCATTTTGTTTGCAGTCTACAAACAAAGGGAAGGTGTTTGACTCGTGTTGAGAAAAGCTGTTTCTGAAGATAATTGATTCAGGGCTCTGTGCATGAAAGCTTGTCTCTCTGCCTGTTGTATGGGTGGGGGTGGAGTTCCACTGCATTTGGTCTGATAAGATTTGAAGGAAGAGAAAGTATTTTTGTCTTGCTTGACAGGTACTTCACCGTAAGGATTTACCTTCCTGTTTGCATTGTTATACTTGCACTAATGTAATTATGTTGATGAAAATCCCATTCTGAATGCTTTGTGCCAGTATTTTAAATAGGAAATAAATAATGACAGTAGTGAAATCAAAAGTATTTTTTGCTGATTTGCAATTGTTTTAGCTTACCAAGCAAATTACTCATTTACATCCATTTGGTATAGTAGTAATATGAATTTCTCAGATTACAGCACAATTTAGATTAGAAGAGGTATTAAAACAGCTGTCTGAAGGCCATATCTGGGAAAAAGAAGTAGTTCCTAGGTTGAAACCTAGAGCATCTTGCCAAACATGATGTGTTCAACTGACCTTCACACCTAGATGAATGGAGAGTAATGAGATCTCTGAAAAATGGGCTTGTAAGCTGTGGGTCATAATAGGTTTGGAGCAGTGCAATTAAATTTCTTGGCTTCATTGCTAACACATGCTAAAGTCCAGGTAAAATACTCCAGTTCCATTTTCATCTAATCCCTTTTCTTCACCTGTTCGTCACCGTAGTTGTTTGGAACTTACAAATTACTTAAAACCACATTGTGCCTGAACCCCCTCTACTGCTTTGTGCATTCTGGGTGCACTCACTGTACAGTTTGTATGTCCTAGAAGTGGAGCTGCTTATCCTTTCAAGGTCCAGTGGCACACAGAGGGGAGTTTGAAACCCAGTTCATGAGTTACCACCAACTGTGGTACCTGTACTGCATGCTTGCACTCTGCCCATAAGTGAACAACGGCATGGAAAGCCTCCTCTTGTCATCATGAAAAAATGTAAAGCGTCTACCTTTGAGATCAGTTGAGTGGTGGTTGCCATGGAAGATGAGATTTCACAGAGGTTCCCTGCTGTCTTCACAATGTTGTGACTTATTTTTATGACATAATTGTTGAACCCTGTTTTATATGAAAGCAGCCTATTTTTTGACAACTGAAAATATTTAATTAAACTTACATTCATAATTGAAGTAATTCCAGTATGCATTAGGTTAGTTACAGCCTCCCACTTGTTACATTTACCCTCATTAACAATTTGCAAAGCATGTTAGCGCTTTCACATTGACTTACAGCTGTAGTTTTATAGTAACAGACGTAAATGAATTTGCTTTGAGGTTTCTGTCTTTGGGGTGACAGAGATAACTGGAAAAAAGAGTTTGCCCATTCATATTTTAGCATAGCAAGCAACCTGGCTAAATGTTTAGTGAGAAAAGCCTCATCTTACAGAGCTGGAAGAAGCAAAGTTTAAAAGGCAGAGGAACAAAGCTATGTAGAGGGAAGTGAAATTTAAGGAGCAAACTTTTTGCTATGACAATTGGCAGGGAGGCTGAGGTGGGATTCAGAAAAGGTAAAATGAGTGTTTCCTTTGAGGTTTAACAAAATAATTGGCATTCTGTTTAAGAAACGGTGAAGTCCTGTTCATAGATAATAATGAATACTTCTAGTCCAGCAGTTATTTTCTGGTCTAGTAGAGAGCAAATTCGTAATTGGTGTGGTTATTGAACAAACCTGTAATTTTATACTTTTTATCACCTCAGTAAACCCAAGCAAACTCAACCACTATAAATGGACAATAGATAACAAGTACAAAGGAGGTGTTGGCTGCAGTTGCAGTTTTGCCACTATGGAAAATGTAAGTATGTGTCTCAGTGGCAGACAGTCTTGTGCTTTGCATTTGGAGGAAGGAATAAAAGGAATTCTTTTTTCCCCCTTAGCACATAACTGGACTTAAATTCAGCTTTTTTTATTCTTTTGATTTAAGTAGTTTCTGCCTAATGGAGGAGGTGACAGTTACAAGCCGTTCCTGCTGCAGTTTGTGCGTGTCTGGGACCTTTTGCCCTCAGCAAAGCCATCAGAATGTGATTCGCAGCACACACACAGTTAACCGAGTCTGGGCAAGGTATTGCCTGGCTTGTTCTTGTGGCAGGATATAATTAAAAGAGATGATTGGAATACATGGTTATTCATAATGGATGTCACACAATTACCATAAGTAATGCAATACATGCAAAATCTCCATTTGTAATGAAAATAGATTTGCTGGAAAGTCAATTGGAAATTTCATTTATTGCTTATTGTTGCTAGCATATTGGAATATTTTGTGCTGTTCAGAGTATTACAACTATGTGTTTTCAAGTACCTATTTTTAAGAGGCATCCGAGATGAGTTTCCTGCTGCAAGAAGAGATCTAGTCATACAGTGTTAAACTATCATCTTTTCTGTTTGCTGTGAAGAGCCTAATGCACAATATTTTTCTGTTGAAACATACATTCTTGGTGCAGATATTTCATAATTTCACAAATAATAATCTTGTACTCCTCATATTTAAAGGAGGTTGTGGTTTAACCCTGGTTGTCGACTAAGCCCCATGCAGCTGCTCGCTACCCCTGGAGAGATGGGGAGAGAATCATAAGGGTGGAAGTGTGAAAACTTGTGGGTTGGGATGACAGTTCAATTGTGGAAGCAAAAGCTGCACATGGAAGCAAAGCAAACCAAGGAATTCATTTACCGCTTCCTGCAAGCGGCAGGTGTTTGGTCATGGAAGATACCATAACTCCAGACATCCCCCCTTCCTTCTTCTCCTAGCTTTAAACTGCAAAGCATGATGCCATATGTTATAGATTATCCCTTTCGGCAGTTGAGGTCAGCTGTTCCTGCTGTGTCCCCTCCCAGCTCTGTGGTCACCGCCACCCTCCTCACTGGTGGGGTGGGGTGAGGAGGAGAAACAGCCTTGATGTTGTGCAAGTGCTGCCCAGCAGTAATGGAAACATCCTTGTGCTTTCAGCACTGGTTCCAGCACAAATCCAACACCCTGATCCATACCAGCTACTGCGATGAAAATTAACTCTACTCCTGCAAAACCAGCACAACCTCCAACAGTGAAGAAGGGAAAAAGGACATGCTACGTACATGGAAAATAAGCAGAAATGCTCTCTAAACATATGGAAATGAAGGTGTAGCCCATTGTGTGGAGCCATCCTAGTACTTTCCCCAGATGGTAATGCCATAGACTAATCTCTTCAGGCTGCCTGGTATAGATGCTAATCCTTTGAGACTAAACCCAAGCTACTGTGTTCTCCCAGGGAGCGTGGTTACAAAGGTCTGAGTAGAGTCCAGTCACAAAAGGAATATTTTGAACACAAGTGCTTTACTCTGAAGCAGTATGAGACTCCTGGATACCTGGCGAGTGACAGAGTTTTGAGGTGCAAGGTCCCAGCTCTGCTGGGCTTCACCCCTTCTGGCATTGTTTTGTAGGAAGGACAAAGTCCTTCCCTCCTTCTTTTCCACCTCTCTGCCCCTGTAGCCCAGTTAACTCATGCGCAGTGGCAATGCTTTCCTCTGCTATCTGCTCAGGAAGGCAGCATGCACGGCGTCTCCCATTTTGCTGTGTGCCTAAAGCTGCTTCCTTGTGCTCCTTTGTTTTTTTAGGGAATGCTTTCTTCTGTGGGTTTGAACTGACAGATGAGCATTTCAAAGACAGTGATGCCAAATGGCCCCATAATTGCTTTGCAGAGCTTCAGCTAAGGGTCAAGCACCTTCTCTGAGCAAGGTAATTGGGTAAATTATGTTTTAATAAGTTGTCTTGTGTAAAGCTGGATATGAGCAGAGCAGACAATGGAGGCTTTGTTGTAAAATGAGGCTACGGTAGGAAATGGAGTGCGTAATTAATTGATACAGATGTACTTCACTCTATCACTCATACTGTATCTCGGTTTCTAAGGTTGCACAGGTGTCTATAGTTGGCTATTCACTTGCTAATGTATTTTACTTTTTGCTCTTCCTTGTAACCTGCTGACTTGTACTGTTTCTGATCAAACATATAAGTACCCCTCAGAGTGAGCTCTCTGGAGCAGATGTTCGTGTTGTACAATAAAATTTGAAAATTCCCCTACTGATGCTCTTCACTTTAAGAAAGAGAAGAATGGGAGATAATTTTGATCTGAACAGAGCTGCTTTCCTTAATGTGTATAACATCTAGCTTGCTTTTGATTGCGCAGATCGTCTAGTCATCTATTGCTTACTTTTATTGATTTGTACACAGTTAAAAGTTGGAAGAGAAGTTTTAGTTCAGTTGTAGCCATTAACAGTAATGGAGTTGGTGCAGATCTTATTCAAAGTAGAGCACCACAGAGAGAACAAATTAGACTGTGTTTGTTAGGAAGCGTATCCGTTTCAGGTTACCCCTGCAGATGCCTTGAATGGAAATAAGGAGTGCTATGTAGGGAGTGAGGGACTCTAGCACTGTTTGCAGGTATGTATTTGCTCCTTCACCTGCCTGTAAAGTTCTCCTTTGTTACTGATTGTTTTTATAACATTTATTATATCTTTATATACTACTCTTAAATATGTTTGACCCTTTTCTAAACTCTGGGGACACAAGATGTCAAGATGAGATTCTTTTGCTGTATATGTGAATGATATACTTAATCCAGACCTCTAGAGAGAGTCCGGGTCAGGCTTTATTCATCCTTAAACAAGAAAAATCTGATCCATTTATATGGTATTCACAGCAGCTTTGCTTGTTTTACTCTATCCCTGATATGTAATGTGGATTCTTGGATGATAGTAATTTTGTTCCACATCCATTGGTCTCTTAGAAGCCTGTGCATTTATCTGTTCATTTATGTATGTTAGAATGATTGCAGAGTAGAAGGCGTCTGTAAAACCGACTGGTAAAATTAGAGGGATTTTGTGTTCAAATCACAGGAATGGTACTTATGTAGCTGCCTTAGGTCAGCATTGGGAGAGTCATAGGTGGAATGTATTTGGAAATGTAATGGGGTTTGATCCTCCTAAATTAAATAACAGGAGATGTAATAATGAGTATGTTGATGTGAAATGAATGCACTGTTAGATGAAAGGAAAAAAATAGTGTTTTAACTATCTGAGGGTTCCTTCTGTGCAATGGCTCGTTTGCTGTTGTACCTATATATTCTATAAACTTGCTGCATTTGAGATGTTCCAACATATGCTGAGGGTCAGGGGAGAGGCAGTAATGTGCTGTCCAGCTTTGAGTATTGTGTGAGATCCTCCTTGATATTTAACTGTCATGTTGATGGTACCCGAGTAAATTTAACTTTGTGCCGCAGCTGAAGAGTTGTCCATAGGGGATCAGGTTAGATTGCCATCAAGATATCAGAGTAAAGAAGATAATGTGATTTGATGATTGTGTTTTGTCACAATTGAAAAGGCAAGGAGAGATGCTCCATTTGTCTTTTTAAATAATGAAAGTTGGATCGGGACTGTCATCTGATCTGTCAGAGGATTTGGCAGCAATAGCTATCTTCCGTCTCATTACTTCCCCTTCCCTTTTGAAACTTTTTAATCTTTGCAAAGAAAATTGTCAATTCTGTGGATCTCAGGTGTTTGTTGTGCCCAGTTGCTGTGCAGTGTGAGGATACATACTCATTTTAAAATATCTCTTCCCTGAATTGGTGGTTCTGTCAGGAGAGGGTGTTGCTCTCAGTTGTCATAGAGACCTCCTATGTGCCTTATCCCGGCAGGTCTGAGGAGGAAAATAATATCTTGCGTAATCTAGTTATGTTTTTAATTCATGTGGGTTTTGTAAAATGGAGGTTGAAGGGGTTTTTTTAAGCCATGTGTTGGCTGCCCCATCCCTGGAGGTGTTCAAGGCCAGGTTGGATGAGACTTTGAGCAGCCTGATCCAGTGGGAGGTGTCCCTGCACACGGCAGGAGGGTTGGAACTGGTTGGGCTTTGAGGTCCCTTTGAACCCAAACCATTCTGTGATTCTGTATGTCAGGTGGCTTAGAGTTTCCAAAGCTGTTGCTGAGATTACAGGGGTGGGAAGTTTCATTAACTTCCAAGATTAGTGTTTGCTGTTCTTTAAACAAGGCGTGTATTCTTGTGACTCTGTACGCTTTACCAGTTGGTCGATAGTCACAGATAGTTGTCTGTTTCTATCCGCAATGAAGGGTAGAAGATAGGCTAACAATAAGACACATTGACCTATGGAAACTGAGAAGGTTTTTCAATTGGAATCCAGATATTTAGGAACATGTGACATTTAAAACTATGTATTTTAAACGGCTTAATTTAAAACCTGAAAATACCAGTACAAATACTGGACAAAAGGGTAGAGTATCCATGTGGTGGTATACTAGTGGTTTGGGTTTTTCTCATGAGAGGCAGCAGGAATTCAATTGTCCTGCTGTTTTAGGGCTGAGGAGGTTCCCATGGGTTCCTTGTCCTGCACGTCTGGAGCGCAGTGAAAGCCAGCAGGCTCATATAAACCTGATGTTATTCCAAACCTTGAATCTAATTTTTGCTCGTTGTCAGCTGAGCTGCTGCATTCTGCAGAGCCTCTGCTGTCAGAACTGTGCAACTCTGAGTATCTGTTCAAGAAGGTCCTTTGTGACTCTGTAATTGTATTTCATGGTGGTCCTGCTTTGTTCAGTATAGTAATGAAATACAAAACTTTCAAAATCAGTTTTAACATAAACATGTAATATATGCGACACAGTGATAAACCTTGAAAAACTGCCATTCATACTGAGTAATTAAACATCATTAACTTTAGTGACTGCTGGATTGTCTGTATTTTGTTTGTTAAGTAAAGGGAAGCATAATTGTGCTGCATATATGGAATGCAATTTCATTTGCCTAGTTAGCAAAGTTTAAGATTGATTTCAGAGGTGCTTTTCATCTTGCAATATTAGTTTTGTGCCTCTTGATGTAAAAATGTTACCCTTAAAATGTTTTTCCCTTTTATGTTGTTTGAGGCTTACTTTAACTCTAAAGCCTCTGTGCCAATGCAGTTGAAAATTAAGTTTAAAATATCTATCCCATAGGAAAGAAAAAGGCAGTCATCATCTTTCCGTCATGCTTCTTGGAATTAGCTGTGCTAGACACGCTGAATACTGGGGATGTGACATGGTGTGCTGTTTCTTTAGAGATATTTGTAGACTCCACTGGGTTGGAAAGCGGCTGCCCAAGGGTTGGCCTTCAGTGCTGTGCAGCGTTGGGTAATAAGGATGTGATGGTGCACGTGGCACTGACAAAAGGAACTAGAAAAGTAATTAATTGGGTTTGACTCTGCAGATGACAGTGCACTTCAGAATACAAAAGTACCACAAATGATGGCATTTAGAAGTAGTTTCCAATAACTTGAAAATGCCTTTTACCGAAACTGTAGAAGCAGCAAGAAGTAACTCCAGCACTGGAAGGCTGTTATTGCTTCTTTCCCAGTTCTCTCCAATAGCTTTTGGCAGTGATGAGAGATTTAGAACAGTGAAAGAACAGGTAAACTGAAAGAAAGCAATATTTCTTCCCTGTCCTCCAGAGAGCAAAGATAGATAGCTTGGTGAAAGAAAGATAATTAAACTTAAATAAACTTTGTAGATTCTCTAAGTCTATACAGTAGCAGTTATTAACCCAATTTACATGTCTGAATTTGTTCTCCCAAGTTGTATTTGTTTTGCTTTTCCAACTATAGTTCTGTGAATTAGAGGTGCCAACAAACACAGATTCACCCTATAAGTGAAGTGAAGCTAAATCTGAGAAGGAAACCCCATTATCTACTTAGGTGGTATTTGACAGGACGCTTGAAATTCTACTAAACTAAAAATTCAAGCTTTTTTTTCTTTTAAGAATAAGCAAACATTAATTGCCTTATTGAACTGACCTTTCAGATCTGGTTTCCAGGTATGAAGTCATCAAACTTAGCTTGTGGCAAGTTGTGGGGGGAGGAGGGGAAAACCTTTTTTCCTGTAGCATTTGTTTGCTTTTTCTCCAGTTTCATATTTGACTGAGTTGATTTTGATTGCTTAAAATCACATT
Organism: Piaya cayana; assembly: GCA_013389865.1. Taxonomy (NCBI): domain Eukaryota; kingdom Metazoa; phylum Chordata; class Aves; order Cuculiformes; family Coccyzidae; genus Piaya; species Piaya cayana. Next base: position 233,465 of record WAAB01023683.1, on the reverse strand, counting down.
GCCCATCAGTGGTTCAAGTTAGATAAAGAACTGAAGAACGCACGTAGCACCTGCTCTAATCTAGTGAATTTGCTTCTTTTCCCATACATAAAATACTGTACTGAATTGAAGAGAAGCTGATAAAAGGTTGGTTTTATCTACTAATATTAGAACTCGGACTCATTTAGTGAGCAGGCAGGTTGCATTCTAGGTAAATCTTTTGCAGTCTGCTAAACTGCATTAATCTCACAAAGGTCTTGTCCCTACTTGTACTTTTTGTGGATTTGAAACATATTTTTCCTTGTATTAATCTTTCCAATTCTCTGACTATTGTGTGTGTCTCATTTAGAAGATGTGGTTGAGTGGAGATGCTCAGGATAATCACAGAAGCCATGATTTCTTAAAAAGTCTACATAAATCAATATGTAGCTTCTGATGGCTACTTAATGACTGTCTTAAAAGTCCTTGTTTTTCATTTTTCTTGTCAAGGAAAATGGTTTTGATGGGAGGGGAAAAAATAATAGGCTGTATCACTGCAAGACTAGTCCTTTAGATTCCTTGCCGTTAGGAGATTTTAGTAAATATTTACACTGATAACCTGAGGTGAGCTTAATGGTTTCGAATATTCTGTGTTAATAAAAGAGCACTCTTTTAATGCCACACTTGAATATGCTGCTTTCTTTTCTGCTATACTTTTCATCTGCCACAGCAGGTTTTGAGTTGTGTTGAGATATACTTCAAATCATTACCCACAAGAAGAGGAATATATTACCGATGATAAAATTTCTCTTCTTTTTCCTCTCTTTTTTTTCCTACGTGAATGTTCTCATCGTGGGTACGGGTAGCTCTGATCAATAATCAGGTTCCTATATCAGTTATGGCTCTGTATTTGAGCCCTTGTTAGGATCACTAAGAAACCTGTAGAAACACAGTAGAAAACATGTTAAACTTCCTTAGACGGTGAAGAGCATTATGTTTAGGTGTATTGAGTAAACTCATCTTTACTTCAGGATGTGGCAAGGCTGGAAAAGTATTGTTTGAAGTTTCAATATATTCTGTTGGCGCAAATGAATATTCAAAATCATGATCCTCCTTTTAAATGGAGATGCATCGCATAGACTCTAAAATCAAAATGATATGTGCTAGTTTCATTTGGAAGTATAATTAAGGTGCATAATGTCATTTAACTGTTTAATGAACTCTGCATAATGTAATGGAATACAAATATTTGACCTTCCTGACAGTGACTGATGGATTGAAGTTGCACAGCATGATATCATTAGAATGTCAAACAACATCATTATTCATGATTATCAGGAATTATTCAGGTGAAATGGCAAATGTAATGGAAAGCTATTATTTGTGTGTGGGCCGCAGATTGACTTTCTCTGTCAGTGCCAGTCTCTTGATGATGCAGGGGGAAGATACTCAGATTTATTGAGTTACAAAGAATTAATGTTATAGGTTAAACAAATGTCAATACTATCAGAAAAGTATTTTCGGCAGGTCAGGTCATGTTTTAAGTGTCTAAGAGTAACTACACGTGGTAATGTTTTAACTGCTACTTTTACTTCTGCTAAGTATTTAAAACATCTCTAGATTACAGCATTTTGCAGCATCAGAATATGTCGATAATCACAGTTTTCTGGGTGATACTTCTGATCAGCAGAAAGAAAAAAAAAACCATACGGGCTGTTTGCAATAGAGCTGCAATCAGCCCTCTGTTCTCAGAAGCCTAAGTGCAGAGTTCATATTTCTGTTCCAAGAGGGCAGATTAAACTGAAATCAAAACTGGGTATTTTTCCTTCACTTGAATCCACAGAAAGTTGATGGCCTGGGTCAGGAACTACCTTATACTTTGAAACCAGCCATCCAGATGCCTAAAGCACGCTCTTATGTGGATTGTTGAATTGTAGCCAACAGAAATAAATGGTGAGTAACTTCTGTTGGTTTGGATAATTAAGATGCCTGAGACATGAATGAGCTGTGAAAATGAATTTTGCCTACCAGGGCAAAAACTGTAATAATGTTTTATGACATACTTTCTGCTGGGTCTGAGTCACGCCAAAAGATAATTTTGAGGTGCTGACCTGGAGATCCCAGCTGCAGTGTTCTTGTCAGTGGGAGGTGACACGCGTAGGAAGTTGCTGAAGGATCAGGATGAAGCTACAAATTGTTTAACTGACTGCACAAAACAGCCTCTGTTCTAAGAACTGCTGGAGTTGCCATAGGATTTGGGTCTCTGTGTGTCTGTGATGCATGCTTTTTATACAGACTGGCTTTTATGAATAAGAGGTGATCTACAGACAGGGCAGGGCCTACAGTGTGATATGACCAAGATAAGATCTTTATTTGATCCAAATTATCTTTTCCAGCCTAAACAGTTCTATGATTCTGGAGGCTATACACAGGGAATAGGAAAGCTGTGTGGCTGGGGTTCCACACCGTGTTGTGGGACTGCAAACCTTTACGTTTATTTTTCTGTTGAGATGTGATTGTGCCTTGACCTTGGTTTATATGATGGGTGTTCAAAAAAAGCCAAGATGGACCTCAGAGATGGCTAAGATTCACCCCCCTCCTAACCTCTGTAGATGCTGAAGTTCATACTTACATCTGAAGACACCAGAACTCCTACCTTGGTAAAGCACTCTTCACCAACACACAGCGTGAAGTTCGGTAAGATTGGCTTATGTTTTACTTCCCTGTTCCATTTTGCAATTTCTGTTGATCTCAGTGCAGCTTCAGCTGAAATGACCTTTCTTTTTTTCCCCCCCCTCCTTTTTTCCTTCCCTATAGAAATGTTCACAGTAATTTGGTGTGCTTCTTGATCTGTACGTTAAAGCTAAGTCACAATTCTAGTGATCTAATTTACCTTTAATTCATGATATGCAAGTCCTAAACCCAGACTGAAGCTGGCAGCTTGGGAGTTTGTGCAGAAGTACAGCTTCTCTTCATTCCCTGTGCAATGTGAGTGTACTTTAACGGGCTAACAGAAGGCTGGGCCATTCCGAAAACTTATTTTCAAGGTGTTAAAAACTTCTGAATCTTCTTTTGCTCCCCGCTGCTCTGGGCTTCTACCTTGGTCAACAGGTTTTCCATCTCACCAGAACTCCCACTTCACAAGTTGTCAAATGATTGCTCAAGCAGTAAATGGAAACCTTAAACATGAGGGGGTGTGATTTGAAGTAGACGGTATTACCAAGGAGCTGAAAAGTAACCTAACCTTGTATATGCAAAAAGTGGTGAGACATAACCCTTTACTGACTGTGAAAGTCTGGCAATGACAGAGAGAGACATTACTGTTGCCTTTGTTTTCTTTCTTCCTTGAAGCACTGAAATTCCAGAACTTTGATAGAGTTTGCTGGATTTTCATCCCTACAGCAGCTGAGTGAATGTTCCTGCATAAAGTGGGCAAAAGAGCTGCTCCTATGGCACTTGGGGCACAACAACCCTGAGCAGCTACAGACTAGAAGTCTGGCTGGAAGCTGCCTGGAGGAGAAGGACCTGGAGGTGTTGGTTGACAGTGACTGAACATGAGCCAGCAGTGGCTCAGGTGGCCAAGAAGGCCAATGGCATCTTGGCTTGTATCAGAAACAGTGTGACCAGCAGGTCCAGAGAGGTTCTTCTCCCTCTNCTGGCCTCTTCTCCCAAGTGACAGGGGACAGGACAAGAGGAAATGGCCTCAAGCTTCACCGGAGTGGTTCAGGCTAGACATTAGGAAAAAAATTTCACAGAAAGGGTGATTGGGCACTGGCAGAGGCTGCCCAGGGATGTGGTTGAGTCACCTTCCCTGGAGGTGTATAAAGCATAAGTGGACGAGGTGCTGAGGGGCATGGTTTAGTGTTTGATAGGAATGGTTGGACTGGATGATCTGGTGGGTCTCTTCCAACCTGGTTATTCTATGATTCTATGATATGACTTTGCAGAATGGTAACGGGGTTTGTCAGATGCTTGCGAATTAAATTGAACCTCTCCATAGTGTGTTGCTCCTCTAAATACAGTGGGCTGTGGCTTGCAAAGCAGTTCCAGAAGAAAACTGCCTGTGCCAGCAAACTGCAGGTCAGAACCTAGGGCTGTTGCTCTGGTCTTGTACACAATGTTAAAAGACTCCTATCTGATTCTCAAAATCATGTTCTGTTATTTTATTTCACTGGTCTTACAGAACAGAATAAAGCAAATACGGAATAGCAGTAAAGGCAGTGCTAAGTTGAGTGTTGTGTCCTGCTGTGAATAGTCCTTATTAATTAAAGTTCTGCTTACTACTTCAAATGAGGTCAATTAATAAAACCCGCTTTGACTAAGACTTTGTAGAAGCAGATGCTGTATTGATATAATAAGAATAATATTTTAAAGTCTGAATTAATAATTAGAAGAAGGACATTATGACGCATTACTGTCTTTGTTGCATGTTTATAATTTATTCTAAATAAAAGGGGTGCTGTATATGTGGGGCCAGGATGTTACTGCCTCAGTCAGCTCCCTTTCCTGAGTGAGGTTAACAGTTTGGATTAAATTTGCAAGTAAAGAAGTAATAAGGATTTTGTATGTGAACAACAGCAAGCATTTATCATGTATGCATCATGGTAATGTTGAAATTTTATCCTTTACCTTCAGGCCGAAAGAGTTTTCTGCCCAGTTTTAACCTGCCTTGGCAGAGGGGGCTGAGTGTGTGTCGAATATAGGTGGGCAGCAGCGGGGAGGAGAGAAACTAATGGTGACACAAAGTGAAGATTTTACAGGGTCTTGCCTTTTATTAGGCAGCAGAAAAACCTCACTAAACAGATCCCCTCAAGGCATAAATCTGTAGGAAAACATTCCAGCTTGGGTCTGGTTTTTTCTTTTTTTCGTTTGTTATTTTTTTCTGTTCATAAACCTCTTTTTTTATAGTGTCATTTATCATGTAGAAATGAAGAAAGCGTGCTCCAATTTAAGAATAATATTTCTCTTGAAGTCTTTGAAATATTTTAATAATATTTATATAATGTTGTAGTCACACTATAGCATAAAATATACAAGCATGAGAATATAATTCAAATATTCACATAGTCCTGGTATTGTTCGTGAGGCACATGTTTTGTCTTTGAGTGTCTGTAGCACTAGTACATTATAATTTAATTTAGCTGATTCCATTCTCAAGTCAGTTTGTTGCTTTTGTCCAATAGCTTGTGCATATGTTATCCTTGATGAGATGGGGCACGCTGAAATTGGATTAAAATGAATTTTAATAAATTGTAATTACCTGTATTCATAACATGTATTGAAGTAGAAATAGCTCTGTGAAGCATAAGACTTATAGAAGCAGATCTAAATTCTGTATAGGGTACAAAGATTTATATTTAACTTGAACTGAATGATAAGGGAAACCAAGTGATGATATGGAAAGTAAACAGGAGGTTTAGATTTAGTCCTTTATCAAGTGCAAGTGACTCGAGTTTTCCACAGGAGTATACATTTGCTGTAGACTTTACTTGTGTTCCAGGTGTCCTATGTGGTGTCCTTTATTTCTTTTTGCTGAGTCTCTCAACTTCTTTGGCCTTGCCTAAACTCCTTTTGCTTTTGCCATGCCAAACAGACAGCAAACAAAAAGAATAGCCCTAGTTTTATGATTATGTAACTCAAAAGATAGTAGGAAGAAAATAGCACCTAATCAATTTTTTGTGGATATTGTTAGTTTCAGGGCATCTGTTCAGCACGTGTTTTTTGTACCTCAGTTGCTAACAACTATGGAAATGAATAAGTCTTCAAGTTTACATGTTCTTATGAATAGAACACAAATTTCCCTCTAGAAAGTATGTTTGTCAGAAAAATCAGTTTATGGATAACAGGGCTTTCTTTAAGGTTAGTAAAACTGCTTGATTAGAAGGAATTTATCATTTATCTATCATTTGTCATAATTACGGTTTTGGTTTCAGATTGGTACCGTGTTTCAAAAGAGCTCTTGTCCTAGAAAGACATCACAGATACCTGTGTTTGAAAATAAGAATAACAGAGCTGGAGAGGTCGTTGCTTTGAGATGGAGAATCAATGACCATGAACAAAATCCATGTCCTTAAGGATGTTGGGTTTCAGCAGGTGAAGGTTTTCTGTAGCACTATGCTTAGTGTTCCCCGTCTTAAAGGCTGAGCTTTTTCTGCTGTCCTGTAGGGATTCTCAGGTCTTTTATAGTGACTTACATTGAACTAGAATCAGCTTTGATCTAAAAGATTCTGTTTTCATGTATAATAAAGAAAATCTATAGTCTTTTAGGATTTGCTTTCCTTGGTTAGCCTTCCTGCCCTACCACATATCCAACTAGAAGTTTCAGGTACTTATTACAAGGCTATTTATATACACAACTATTTGTTTCTATACAGAAATTGCACTTAATGCACTTCTCAATAATACTTTCATTAAAATAAAAATAATTTTCTAGCAAGTCCATTGTTCCAGTATAAATATGGAATAAGGAGAACATTGCTTCATTTTAAGGATACCAGTATTTGATTTCAACCTTTTTTGCTTTATCTAAAGGGAATGTTGAATTTCTGGGAATGTTGTATTTCCAGCAATGTAGGGTGGCTGCATATTGTAAAGATAAAGAAATGTTAGAGTGATAATGCTTGCGGTACTTCTCACAAACACCTTTTTAGTCTAGTTTGGGATTTGAAACAAGTACTGTTGTAACAGTGATGTAGTTCCGTTCCTGATGTAATGAATTTCAAGGAAATCAATAACAGTATAAAGACAGAATTAGTAGCTACCTCAAATGTGTCTATGTTAATGTAAAGGCTGTCTTATCTGTAAGGAGCTGATGGTTATAAAATGAAATGCAGTTAAATACGTGGCTAAAGATGATTAAAATATCGTACAGAACCAAAGCACTTCAGTAGTAGATATTCATTAAATTGACCATTAATAACTCGCGATATAAAGGAATATTATTGTATTCATAAATTTTTTATGTAGATTTTATTAAGCTGGCATGTTATATGAATTGATTCCCTGACATCTTCTGGCTGTGGTTGTATAGATAATAGTGTCTCTTATGAGTTTTCTATAATCCAGGGATTCTGATTGACTGTTTCTAGCTAGAAATTACAGTTTTGTTCTGGATGGCAATTCTTTCAACTGTTTGGCAATCAAAAGAATATAATTATAGTGTTGTCTTGGGAATGGCCATAGTACTGTGTCAGCATTTGTGTCCTTTTTTCCAAGGCTTGTAACTTGGAGATAAAACCACGCTCAGACCTGACAATTGCAATCACAATGGTTTTAACCTGCTATTTAATCTTCCCTCCACTCTTTTCTTTATATCACTGAAACATGGGATTCTGTTCTTTACATAATATTTATTAATTAAAATGTTAACCTACTGGACCCTTGGTTAGAAAAATAGATCAACAAACCCATAGCATTTTTGAGCTCTCCTATTACTACTTAGTAGTTGATGTTTTAGGGAGGTGCGTGAGAAAACAAGTAAAATTTTACAGGGATTCATTTTTAAGAGAAATTATTTGGGCAGACTAACAACAATAGAATATGTCTGTGTATACAAAACTTGAGAAATTGCATCTTCTTAGTTGTCACTGACATAATTTGACAATTGGGAAATCAAGGGGAATGAAATAAATGAGGTTCCATGACTTTCTAAATGAACTCTCTGTGGTTCTTAAAGCTGCCAGGTATCTGTATAATACAGTTTTTAATGATAAACACGGGAGAGTCAAGGTAGTTTGAGGGACGAGAGATAGGGAGGTTTTGGGTGGCAGTCCAGTTTAGGGATCTTTAATCCAAAGAAAATGAAAATATGAAAGGAGGACTTCAGTGTTAGACGTGGGGTGGTGGGGAGCTCAGTTTTCAGGTCCCTAATCAGTTATTTTTGAAAACTGCTTAACATTTTCTTATGTAGCATATGAGGAAATATTGAGATGACCTCATGTTAAGGACCTAATTTTTTTGTTTGCTACTTGTTTGGAAAGGTTTGCAACATTTAGAGCCATGCGACTTTTTGAAATCCTGCTAGTCTAAGCACAACTCAGTATTTCCTATGAACAAAGCTTTCTAATCTCCTGTGTTTATTTTTAATCTACAGAATGTCTTAGATACTGGTGTCTTTTATGAGTCTAATCCTAATGTCTTTATTTAATCATTCCTTATATAAAAGAAAAAAAAGTGTTATTTAAATGAAGTAATTACCAGGCAAACCTTTATTTTCAGGCAACTATTTATAGAATAGAAATACAGATGATGGTCTTGCAAATAAGAGTGCAAGAGATTTACTTCCTAAAGAATTCAGGCTCAGTTCTCCTAGAATATGCCTCAAGGAGGAATTATCTACAGTTGTATCTGCTTGATTTTTACCAGAGAAGGGGTGCTGCTTGTCACTTCTCTGGTTCATTGCTGGAGTCAAATTGTTTGTATAAAAAGATAGGCCTGTGAGCTTAAGTGTGACTCAATGTGTGTCCAAACAGGTCCTTCTGTGATAACAGTAAAAGCATTTTCAACAAGTTAATGATTCGCATATTTCTTGCAAAAACCTGATTTTTTGAGAAGCTGGTGTGTAACAAAGCATGGATAATAAGGCATGTGAAAACCTGTATTCTGTGCCAGTTTATTACTAACATTATCATCAGATATATTTTCTTTGGGTGAGAGATGTTGTGTTTTTATATAATATAAACTGAAAATTACAACATGTTCACTACCCGTCAACAAGCAAACCTTTCTTTCAGTTTTTTTTTTCAGATGGAATTTTTTAGATTATTAACCAGAAGCACAGTACGGAATGTAATACAATGTGCAGTGATGTATTTATGCTTATTGCACATCTTTAATATATACAAAGCAGTGGCACAGGTGATTATGAAAATTGTAACCATGATGTAATTTGTGTCAGTGGTTCTGAGATGATAGGATCTGTAAGTTTGATGAAGAAATTGAGAAGGAGACTTTGGAACACAGCATTCAATCTGTTTTAGACTTAACGTAATTAAAAGTAAGACTGTTTCGATATTGGAGCTAAGAGAAAGCTGAGAAAACACTAAGGACTTTGTTCATTAAAGTGTTGCATGCTGCTGCCCATGCTTGACCTGTTCACAAGAGAAATATGAAATAAAAACTGCAAATAGGACTACCATGCCCACTTCTTTTTTCCTGCCTATTGTTAAAGCACCTATCTCACCAGGCTACTTCCAACAAAATGAGCTTTCCTTTGGTTATTACAGCTGCTCAGAGAAGTGGCTAAGCTCCAGGCTTTAATTATTGACTCTCACTCTCTGAAAATAAATAGAGAAGCCATTTCTATTAGCCAGGACTTTATGGCCCTAGGTAGTTTCAGGATTTCCTATGAATTTTGTAATTAGACGGGAAACATTGTGTTCCAGAAAGCATAGATCTGAAAAGGATGTGTTATACCACTTAGTGGGATCAGAAAGGCATTTGGTAAAACACTGTCTCAAGCAGGAGCACCAAGAGTGGAGCTGACACTTCTGTTATAAGGTCAGCGGAATGGAAAACACAAAAGAAAATTGTACCTGTTTCTTGGTCACAATTGCATGTTTTATCTCCTTCTGGCAGACATACAGGAATTTCATTTTGGATGCACCTTCTGTTCTGCCTGGCCTTATTGACTATTTCCAGAGCTGTGCCAGTATGTAAGACGGGTTTTTCCATAACACTGTTGACAGCAGCGTGTTCGCTGCTGCATGTTGGTGTGGGTTTCTTTGTAATAGCGTAACATCTCAAGTGATTTCTTATTTGGAATTAAAATACGTGCAGATGTATGTGTGCGCACATATAAACAAATGCAGCCTTCATCTTCAGAGAATTTTTAATTCCCACCCAGAGGAGACAGACCTTCAGTGACAGCTTTTGCTTACACGTGCGTTGAGAGCAAATATCCTGAGTTATAAAATAAGGAATATCTTCAGAGTATGATAATATTGGTGTAGAATCTTGTTGATGCAGTTTAGGGAGAGATCTTGGTAGGGAGTGGCAAAACTACCCTATGAAAAGTTCTCTTTATTTAAAAAAAGTAGATGAAAGTAAATCTGAATGAAAAGTCTGTGGAATGAAAATTTCACAACACAAACGTAGCTGATTTTCAGTTGGAGTTACAGAAGTACAGTATTCGAGTCACAAGGAAAATATAGTTTCTGTGGTATGAAAATTTAATTTCTCTGGTATGAAAGCATCTCCTGCTGCTGAATTTAATCTTTCATACAAAGTACAACTGATGCTGAACTGAAATACGCTTTAGTTTTTGGAAGTACTAACATAAAATGAATGAAAATGATAGAGTAGTAATGTTTTAAGCTTATTGTAAAGTTAGAATTCATTCAAACATTTCACCTGTAGGAAATGTTACTGTAAGCCACCTTTTCTTGCAAGTTGTTTCCATTTTTACATGGCTCAGACTCAAGTTTGTTAACAAAATAGAATTATTTGGGTTCCCTTAGAAATAGCGGATTGTCAGAAAACCAGTGAGGAAGCTCCAGTCCTTGTCAAGAGGCCATTCTGTCTGTGTGCAAATTTCCTGCCTGAGTTATTGAGCAGCTTTGTTATAGGAACAACTTGTAAGGTGCAAGGCAGTACCTAGGTTCATAGGAAACAAGTAGTTAAATGCATATTTCCAATTAGAACTCTGGCACAGAACAGGGCCGTTTTAGAGGGCAGGAACAAAAATTGCAGCAGACTGGGACTGCATAAGAAACTTTCTCCATGTAAGCTCTTTGTAAAGTAGTAATTGTTAATTATTTTTCCATTTCAGACTTCTTAGAGCAGCACTAGAGGCTGATGGCCATGTCACTGATCACTGATCTGATCACTGTGACATCGCATTGAGCGCATCGCTGGCTACTTAGTGTGCAGAGCCCCGCTAGAGGCTGAAGTCATCACCAGGTGCTCTGGCTGAATGAGAGTGATACGGTGCTTTTGGTTTTGTACATCAATTATTCATAGTTATAAGATGCTTATAGAAATTAAAAAACATTGCTAGTACCAACTTCCTTGCATAATTTGGCTGTGGGATGCAGGCTTTCTCTCCAAGCTTTTTTAGCCTAAAATAGACTAAACCTTCTTATCTGCTCACTTTGCTCAATACAGAATATCCTGACACCCAAATACACACAATGGAACGCTCTCAGAGAAATTGCTATGGCAACCCTGAAGTCACTTCTCGACTGACTTTATACTGCTTTTCTGTCCAGCTCATTCATGGTAGTATCACCAATAAATAAACTGGGAATTAAAAGACAGTTTCTCTTAAAACATATGTTTGACGAGCAATTTGTGTGTTGCACAGTGATGCTGTAAGAATCTACTTGACTTTGAATTGGTTGTCTAGTTTCTGTTTTTTAAATATAAATACATTAAAGTGCAGTCGCTTAGTGAGGCTCAACTAAGAGAAACCAACAGAGGAAATTTGAATTCATAATACAGCAAACAAAAATTTAGTTGGAAGTCAGTTGAGAGTGCTCAGACTTAAAAATGAAAACATAAACCCCACACCTTCCTGTTGTAATACATAAAAGCAAGTAAATCACAAATGATTTGGAACCTACAGTGTCCTACACATAGAATCATAGAATCATAGAACAACCAGGTTGGAAGAGACCCACCAGATCATCGAGTCCAACCATTCCTATTAAACACTAAACCATGTTCCTCAGCACCTCATCCACCCGTGACTTAAATACCTCCAGGGAAGGTGACTCAACCACCTCCCTGGGCAGCATGTTCCAGTGCCCAAAGACCCTTTCTGTGAATTTTTTTTTCTTAATGTCCAGCCTAAACCTCCCCTGGTGGAGCTTGAGGCCATTTCCTCTTGTCCTGTCCCCTGTCGCTTGGGAGAAGAAGCCAGCACCCTCCTCTCCACCACCTCCCCTCAGACATTTTTCATCTCTCTGGCAGATACTGCCTCCCCTTGCCAAGGTTGAGGTATTTATTGTTGATTATATGTGCATTAGTAAAGCGTGTCCTTATTGAGTTTTAATGGACAAAGTATGAGGCTGGAGCCCCTTCATGCTCTGGTCTGAGTAGCACACAAGAATTCTGTCTTTTGTAGAGGGTCTGGTTTGTGTTTCTTTCATATTCCTGGTAAGAAAGGGAATAAGCTTTGATAATACAGGTGTTGGAAAACTGGTGGTAGTGCCGGGAAGAGCAGGGGGGAGTTGGATATAGGGTTCTGCAATGCACATGGGTTTTGGAAGTTTGTCCTGGGAGTATTTCTAGCTTTAATGAAGTCCGACTACTTTAATGTTCCAAAATAAAACAAAAAAATAGAAATGAAAAAAAGGAAACAAGAGGTAGGCTAAGCAATCAAAGATTGTGAGTTTGTGTCAAATTAAGCCACCTAGAGAATCTGCTTTATTCAGTGATACAAATCAAAAAAAGGAAAATATAAGGAACTTGTCACAAAATTTTGGGCTATATCTGAATGTAGGAAAAACCATCTTGACCTAATAAACCTGGCCTGCTGTTACAGGATTTTTGCCTCAGCTATACTCTCTTTTTCATACCTTTCCTCTGGTTTCTTTCTCCCATAGAGAGACATTTGCAGTCTTTTGTTAGAGATATAAAAGAGCAGGGCTTGTCAGGGCTGGCAGAAAGCAGCGTGTGCATTCACTGTGATTTTCCTAGTGGTGAGGTTGGTGGATGTTGTGTAGCAGCTCCGGTAAAAAGGTTTTGATTATGCTGCTTCATCATTGCTCAAAACTGCAGCTCTCTGAGCTGTTTAGGTTTGCTGTCTTCCTTTCTTTTAATGCTCAGAGGACAAAGTGCAGCAAGGTTGAAGGGGGTGTCTCAGGGTAGCGTGGGGTCACTCACTGAAGGCTGGGGTGACCGGGTGCTCATTCTCATGTACTCCCCTTTCTGCCCTTGCTGAGTATTAATCCATGAATGGATGGATTATGAAAGTTTCCAAACAGCACCAGAGATATCTGTGTATTGAGTACCTCAGACCGAGAAACTGATAAATATTACAGAAGGCAACGGTAACTTTTCATTGCTCTTTGATGTGCCAGAACGCTTCCTGCCATACAAGTTATCTTTGATATATTGAACTGATATTAGGAAGTCTGATGTTTAATCCTTTCATTTATGTTGAACTTTGCAAGTAGCAACACTGAATGTTAATGTAGATGAACTGTTTAAACCTTCTTAAAGAAAAAACTACAGCTAACTAGCTGAACAGTAATCACATTGTTTTGGCAATCAAATTGATGGTTGCTTTCAAAAAAACTCTTTCTTATCTACAAACCGTATTGGTGTCAGAAAGGGAAAATATGCAGTGGTTTGATAACCTTTTTTATTCAATATGCTTCCTTGCAATTGTGGAAGCATAAGCATAGCAATGTTTGGGAGCCTGTCACCTAGGTTGGTGTCTTCTTGTGCTCGCTGATGTTTGTTTGCTGTTTCAGCCAGCCCTTCACTGCTCCATGTAGCTGTTTGCACAGCTAGGACTAAAACACCAGGAGGTGTTTGATGTGAGAAGAGCCCTAGTGAAACACCTAGACAAAGAAATCTACTGGCTGAAAAATTCAGGAACCAAGATAGTACTAGCAAAAAGAGCTTAGGGAGTCATGTTGGATGATGGTCTTAACAGCAGTGACTTGATGATCCAGTGGGTCTGTTCCAACCACGTTGTTCTATGATTCTATAAACTGTACGATTTGCCTGCAACAGTTGAGTAGAAACATTTACCTTCCTATGTTTTTCTTTGTGGAGAACAGAATGAAAACTATCCAAACATTTTAGGTTTATTCAAACAGAAAGGTTTATTCTGTTCTTGAACATAAAAGAATATTTCAAGTGTTAATGCAAATATAATTTCAAATTGTAACACCAGTTATTAAAACATTTATTTCTGAAAATTAAGAAATATTATGTTAATAAGCATTATTTTAGCATATCATTTAAAGGAATGCCTCAAAGCACTTTTTCTTGAACCTTTCCTTTTTCAGGGGAAAGTGTTCACCTCTGTCCTTTGCTGACAGATTTATCAGTGAGTTATCTGCATTGAATATCTATTCTTATATCCTTTACTCTTCCTTCTTAGCCCTCATGCCTATAAACACCTTATTACTGTCATGTTTGTTCTGGAGACACTGTCAGAACATTACCCCATGTACTCCCATAAATATTGAGGTGGGAGTGGAGAGAGAACTTGCACACTGCTCCTTTTGGAGTGTAGCCGTATTTTCCCTTATCTTTCTTCAGGCCCATCGATGGGAGTGAGTTGCATTTTCTAGGCATTGGAAGGGCAGTGTGTCTCCAGAACAGCAGAATGCCAGGAATGAGAATCTCAAAGTTGTTTTCAGTCTTTGCAAACAATTCATAATGCTCAGAGTATGTCTTTGAGCATTCCAGCTGGAGGAGCATGTTTGAGAATCATTAAGCTGAATTGTGCTAAATCTGTCGTTACCTCCCGGCACACAGCAAAAGGCTTTGCGGTAGATTTGTCCAACATCGTTGTGTATGCTTCCAGCAAGTTGTTACATGGCTTTGATGGATAGGATAGAGGTAGGAAAAATCACCCTAACATCTGGGAAAGTAAGAATACAGGCATAGGAATTCTTCTGGAAGAAGGTGACCGCCTAGAGGTAATGACAGATGGTGAATAAGCAAACTTGTCATGTGATGTGATCAACTAAATGTGGTTTTGGACTGCACAGAGCAGTGGTACTGAGCCAGACAAGCTACGATTGGTACTGATTTGAGAATACTTGGCATATTGACTCAACTTAATCTCCTGCACTTGGGGCACAACAACCCTATGCAGAACTACAGACTAGAAGTCTGTCTAGAAAGCTGCCTGGAGGAGAAGAACCTGGGGGTGTTGGTTGACAGCGACTGAACATGAGCCAGCAGTGTGCCCAGGTGGCCAAGAAGGCCAATGACATCTTGGCTTGTATCAGAAACAGTGTGACCAGCAGGTCCAGGGNGGAATGGCCTCAAGCTCTGCCAGGGGAGGTTCAGGCTGGACATTAGGAAAAAGTTTTTCACAGAAAGGGTCATTTGGCACTGGCAGAGGCTGCCCAGGGAGGTGGTTGATTCACCTTCCCTCGAGATGTTTAAGGCACAGGTGGACAAGGTACTGAGGGTCATTGTTTAGTGTTTGATAGGAACAATTTGACTGGATGCTCCAGTGGGTCTCTTCCAACCTGGTTATTTTATGATTCTTCCACCTCAGCAGTTGTGGTGGTGGAGAATGATGTTGGGTTTCAGATAAACTGTTGACATAAACCCTATCTCTGGGAATGCTGCTATCAAAGAAGGCAATGAGATGGTTCTTTGAGGAGAGGTGCACCTTGTAACCAGCCTGCTTAAGGGGATGATGGATTGATGTGGAAGGTTCAAATACAAAAGCAAGTGTTATCAAGTCATCAACAGCAATGTGGTGGTTAACAATAAGGCACAATGGGGAGGGAGAAAGAGAGTCAGCAGAAACCTTGACTATCGGAAAAGTGGCTGAGAGTAAGATGTTCTGTCAATACCTTTATAGTCTATTGTGCTTTGTCTGTTTAAAATGTAAGGGTTAAAAGCACCACTGCAACATAATAGGAGAAGAGTTCTGTGCTTGTGGAGGAGTTCTGTTAGATGATTTAATAAGCATTTTAAGAATTCCTGAGAGTCTTTGACGTCTGGGAAATTAAGGCCTGAGGGAACTCATCCCTGAGCTCTTCAGTTCTGAGAAGTGTTCTGCTTTTATGCCGCATTTTCTACTTGGCTTATTGATGGTAACAAGTTAGACTTAATAATCCTGATTTATCTACTTTTCTTGAAAAAGCGAGACTTAACTCAGTTTTTTTTTAATAATATGCACATATTATTAATGACATTTGATCTGCATTAGATAATAAGAAAAAAAGAAAGCATCTTTTTCTCTGATATGCTTTAACATTCAATGAGGCAGATGCTGGATTCCTCTTTTTGGTGGGAAAGCAAATACTGTTTATTCAAGCCACTCGATTTTCCTGCAATTTATGGGATATGATAATTGCTGCAATTTTAAGATCAAAAAGCCATTGCTATTCATTTGGGCACTAATGTCTTTTGGGGTTTGGGGACTTTCTATTAATCCAAAATGTACAAAGGCTTTAAAAAATCCTACATTTCTGTAATATGTTTGAATGAGTGCATGAAATATGACTGTTCTCAGTGTGAAATGAATATTGTGTAGAGTTTTGTCAGTAGGAAAGAATTAAGCACACTGGAAATGTATGAAATGCCAATATCGGAATAAAAATATCTGTGTGCTGAACTTCAATATAATGTAGCTGAAATGGGGAGGATGTATGTACATGTATACAAATGTGCAGTTAGAGATTAAGAAAAGCTATTATCAGGGGGAAAAAACTATTATACTTTTATAAGAAACTTTCTAATTCTAATGAAACAGCTCTTTAACATGCTGGTGATGCTGCTTCATTGGCATTGAAAATAAAAGATGATATGAGAAGAATATTCCCGAAGTGGTATCCATGGACTAGAAATAGATGCAGTCAGGAGTAGTGCTATACTTTGATCACTGTATTTTCAAGAAGCTGCTTTTTAAAACGTCCCTTCATTGTGGGTGCCATAGATTCATCCTGTTGCTGTAAAGCGGTGTCTTGGCACTGCTGGGGAAGTGTCTGCAGCCTTTCCCGGGGACGTTGCAGTGACCCTTAGGACCTTGCTGGGAATGGGACAAGGGCACAGCAGTCACGCCTGCGCTGTGTGGTTTGGTGACAGGAGCTGTGAACAATGCTCTGTCCCCTAGCCAAGCCTGAAGGTTTATCAAGCTGTGACTTGTGCTCAGGCTTCACAGCCTTCCCGAAAAGCTGGTTTTATCTTGAGATTGATCCAGTCCTCTCTGCGGCAACAGTTTGCTGTGAGAGCTGGTCCCTGCTCCTCAGTCTTGCTGTTAGCACAAGGCAAACAGACTCTACAGGGTGCCTGTCTCGATCGATATCGTGTGGCTTCCGAAGGGTTTGCAAAGCTGCTGGGTGAAGTGTGAAGTTGTGTGGCATGGCCAGTGACAGACTGGCCGATGGGATGTGGTTGGGGCTGTTATCCGAGCTCCAGGCTGTCGAGGGCTGTGTGTACTGTACCTTGTCATCAACAGTGTTGCATGTTAAGGCTTTAACATCTGCAGTTTTATGAATCTATTTTTATACACTCTTCTTTTACTATCTAACAAAACTGGCTGGGGTTAAGCAATGAAATAATTACTGCAGTTGGGAATATTTCCCCTAGGATTTGCCTTTGCTGTGGACGAGGTCCCCAGGCTGTTATCCTGTATCCCATGCCTGTAAATGTTTGATCACTATTAAGTATCTACAAAATGAGCAGCATTCAGCACAACCAGATTATGGTTAATAATAAACTATGATCAGAGAAGAGTGAAGCATCTGCATCCAAGTCCTCATACAGGAATGATGCTGCAGTAGTTCACAGACCGAGAAAGTTTAAACATGGCAAACCAGCAGCCTAAATTTATAACCCATTTGTTGGTTGGAGTTAACTACGAATTTTCTAGAGTATTGCCTCATTCCCAGCCACCTGTTTGCTAGTATAGAACAATATCACTTGTGTGAAGTTCTACTGTAGTTTTCTGGTGTCCCCAAGGAGGAAGACTATGGATCTGCCATTTGTGTTTTCTCTGAGAAGTGAACACTTAATTGGGGATTAAAACCTGATGAGGTCTTCTAGGCTGAAGAGCATTAGAAAAATTAACCAGGCTTATCCAGGACAGAAAACACCACGACAATTGGCCTCCCAGTTTAGTGACAGCATGGAACCCCAATAGTCTGATGAACTGGATAACAAAATATTTTAATATATATGGCTTTACTCTCTGCAGATGACTGGGGCATCTTTTGATGCCATAAAATCAGAGCAATATGTCCTAGGGAAAAAAACCCTGGGAGGAAGGGAAACATATCTGCTAGGAACAATACAGAGGCTTCCTACAGAGAGGCAACATCTGGTTAGTGTCACACGTGATAAATTCTCTAGGAAGCTGCACAAAGCAATGGCAAATGGGCTTTCCTGGGTCCGAGAACTTCCTTTCCAGCCTAAGCCTTACGCTCCAAACTGAGGAAAGAGACAACAGATGGCAAGGTTCAAGATGTGGTTAATGTGGAAACTTAGAGTAGGGAATGGGTTAACTTCCTACAGAATGCATCCAGGAGTTGTGACTGGTATGTAACACCATTTTCCTGGAGCTCACAGTGGTTTCAGGAACGCATTTTTTTTTGTCCCTCTCTCGTGTGTGTCATATTTATTTCGTGCATCTATTGTATTTGTTTTATGAACTAAAGTTATTGGCCCATATTTCCTTTGTCACTCGGAGTTAAGAGAGTTACATATGGCTGACTTTTAGAGTCAGTAAAACACGAGGAAGTGAATCAACACGTTCTCTAGTTGGTGTTGTTTTTTACTGTAAAATCAACAATGAGAGAGGATACTGCCTAGAAGAATGGCAGAGAAAATCTGGTTTTGTTAACTGAATTCTCCCCAAGGAACTGCAGATCATGCAACTGGTAAGCTGCTACCACTACCACCCCAGATGAGTATTCAAGTTCTGATCACTGAGTGACTTCTCCATTTTATTACCAGGGCCTGGCATAATGAGGGTATACAAATAAAAACACCCCACGTGTTTCCTCATTTCTCTTTTTCTGAACTCTCTGGTTGAGTCACCTTCCCTGGAGGTGTTTAAGGGATGGGTAGACAAGGTGCTGAGGGGCATGGTTTAGTATTTGATAGGAATGGTTGGACTCATTGATCCAATGGGTCTTTTCCAACCTGGTGATTCTATGATTCTATGGTTCTTGTTTAAGTAGAGGATCAAGTAATTTTTCCTTTGCAGCTGTAGTGGAGATTTCTGGAAAGAGTTGAGTTCCACTTGAATGCAAAGATTTTCATTTTCTGGTAGGAGGCAGCTGTTCTTTGGAAAACCAACCCAGAAACATTACCCAGTAGGTTTCTGCTTTCTCTCCCTCTGTAGAATGCAAAGAAATACAAAAATTAAGTCTAGGCAGTATTTTTGTTTCTGCTGACTTATGTATGAAATAATGACACCTTTCTTAAGACTCCAACAAATACGTGATAAAGTAGGGGCTGTGCTGCGGGGTGTGAAAAATGGAGGAGTCATGACATCAGGAGGTAAGTTACAACTGACATTTCTTGCTGCCTTGTGGTTTGCTTACAGACTTGCTCTCAGTAGATTCCTGCACAGTTATTGAACTAAAAACCTGCGGGTAGATAAGCTGTAAAATACTTTGTTTGGGTTTTGATATTGGAAAACATTTAAGATTGGTTTTATTCTGTTCTGCGTCTTTCTTAGAACACTTTTCTGTAGTGCCATATAAATATTTGAAAAATTCCAACTAAGAGTGAAGAACTACCGGTGCTTGATTTCGAGGCGTATATTTTCTAGAATTTAAAACCAGCAGCTCTGTATTGAGAACTGCATTTTATTCCCCAGAAATCCTATGTTCCCTGCTATCCATGAGGAGGTAAGGGTAAGTGAGTTGTGACCCTGACTTTCGGTCTGAGACTGTCACTAAAGCTCTGTGCTGCCTGTGCTCAGCATCCATTCGGGGACCAAAGGTAATAAGAAACAGCTTGTGGTCTCAGATTGATTCCTGGTCTTGAATTGATTCCTGGTCTCAGGAAGCTGGTGCATCCCATGGCCAGCTTCTTTCCAGGTTATTTCCTTGGGCATTCTACTTCATTTTATTTAGAATGAAAAATACAAAGAATTACTGAATCATCATTAATATCTTCTCTTTTTAGTTTCCCTTAATCTTTCCTATAATTTTCACAGATTACAGTTGTCACGCATGCTCCCAAATTGGGCTGCTAGAGCTCTGTGTATGGAACACTCTGGAAATTGTGCCTTTGGTGGTATTGAAAGATACTTCAAACCAGCTTTTTGATCTATGTGTCTGTTGGGAAGACCTGTGGCACTCATATACCGTCTCTCTAGACTCTCCTCTAACCCTCCTCAACCCCCAGATTTGTTAAATGATAGAATTTGTGTCAACAAAGATGGAATTTTCAAAAATTCAAATGGATAAAGAAGATATGTTGTTTCTGGGTATATTTTTATATGGTCTTTTTTTAAAATAAGAGGGGAAAATTACTAAAATTTTCAGGGCTCTAACTGGGATGGAGGAGTGAATGTTTTTATTATTTGCAAGTAAATCTGAAAATTTTTGGTGAACTCACATGCCTCAAAATTGAATGTAGAAACCTTTCATCTCCTTAGCAAAGGTAATAACACACAGAGGGCAGTGCCGTGAGCAGTCGAAGACACTTGTTTCACACCAACAGCACAAGCAGGGATTACTGAGTTATAATACAGTCGCCTAAGAGACCTGTGTTAATATCACTAGGAAAAAAGTAAAATGTAATTTCTTTTAATCCTCTCCTTATTATTTAATCCTTATTTAAAGGTTTTGTTTTCTTGAGGTAGTCCTGCTGGCAGTTCAATCAGAGCAGAATGAGTTGGTATAAAACTTTAATATTAAAAAGTGGAAAATACTTTACTTTTTAAAGAAGTGTATTTTAATGTGTTTTTCTGTAGTTGTTTAAACAAATTTGACTTTAAAACTAAACAAATATTGAGAACTCAGAAGATCTCAAAATGAACCATATTTCTTAAAACCAAGTAACAGGTATCTCATTTGGGGTTCGAAATCTCATCCTTTACTGTACATACTCTTATGAGTTGCTTTAGATATGAACTTCAATCTGAGAGAAGGAAAATAAAGTGTTTTGATAATATAAATAATGTGATATCAATATACACAGCATTTTCATTTTAGCCCATGTCTTTTTTGATAACTGTTATTCACATTAGTGTTGAAATGAAGGCAAACAGATGGTTGAACTGTTTGAGCACTCATGTTCTGTGGGCCTGTGAATTGTACTGCGTAGAGGTTGAACAGGTATGGGAAGAGGTGAGGGTTTCATTGCTTGTATGCAGTGTAACACTTATCAAAGCTCCCTTAGCTTAATGCTGTTTCCCTGCAGTATAAACACGAGGAGCTCATTTTAGATAGGTTTTTCTTTCGCTTCTGGTGTTGTTGAGGAAGTTCTTAAAGCGTTACTGCCATTCATGGCACAACTGTTGGGCTCTGTGAAGAAGGAAACCATCTGAGAAAGTCACGGTCTCATTCTTAGGGCAGGCGATAAGGTCTTGGTGAAGCTGGATTCCCTTTCTAGCTCTGCCACTAACTTGCCTGTTCTTTATCTTGACTCAGGAGCTCAGGGCTGGCAGTGCTGTTCTTGCTGGGCTGTGTGGAATGTTTGTCACTTGACACCCCATATAGCACAGGAACATGGGTGCTTGTCAGATGTTCCAAGGTGCTCATTACTGCCTGTGACATTGTCATCATAAACATTTTTAATTACAGGGAAAAAAAAGAAAAAAAATCACAGCATTGTGAAACCGGCAATAAGAATGTTACTTGACTACTTCCGTTCAGCAAAAAAAAAAAATCAGAGGAGGATGCAGATCATGGACCACTGTATGATTCATCCCCCAAAACTGACATTACTGATGCCGTATATTTTGTAATTTGTTCAAACTTTGCTTTTAGAGAAGAGGAAATAGACGTGCAGATTGATGTTCTGCTGCTTGCTGGAAAAGCGGAGTCCTCTGTATTGGTGTGATTGGGTCATTTCTAATGCTGGGATCCATATGGTACTCTTTAAATATTAAAAATATTCCTGAAGAATAACTTTTAAAGCAAACTTTCACAGATGGGCTTTGGTAAGATGTCAACAAACCTGACCTTTCAATCTCTAGTGCAAATGGCAATGAAGCCCTAGCCTTTCTAATCTGCCTGCAAATAGCTGTAGCTTCACTGATCTAGTCTAATCAAAGGAACAAGCCCACAGGGGTTTAAAGGATTTCTTGCTGTTGCTGCAGCCATTAATTTAATTGCTAGAGTACAGTGAACTCTCAGAGTACAGTAAATGTTTGGATCTGCTGGGAGATAAACAGCTGAACCTTTGGAAAAAAAAATTAAAGCAAATAGGGTTTTCTCTGCAATTAGTGTTGTCTTAAAGTATGTTTTAAAAGCAGGCCTCAGTGGAGCTGACATGAGTTATCATCCCCATTTCCATGTGCTGTACCACTGGTTATTCCAGCGTGTCCTACAGTGACTGCAGTGAATGCGCTGAACCTTCCGAGTGGAGCGCTGAGACAACTCGTGCCCTGAGTGAGGCTCCTGCCTTGCTGCTGCTGTGTGCCTTGTCTTAAGATGATAGTTTGAATTTTGAGATGTTTTCCCCCCAAGGATGTATTTTCAAGGTGATGCTGCAGTTTTTATTACATTTAAAGCTAGTTACTAGACAGGGCAGTGCTTAAATGATTAGGAATAATTTAAATTATTAGGAATAATTTAAAGAATGTAAAGAAATGATGAGATGGAGGAAAAAAGACTTCTTGTTGAACAGAAAGTACTCTTGACTGTGCAGGTCTGAAGTGTTTCCAGCTTGAGGAAGGTTTCTGAATTTAAATTTTTGTCGTGTTTCTCAAAGCAATCAGTTGCCTCCCTTTCAGTCTCAAAGTTATTTTCCTTTTGGTACTCATGTTAACAGAAGTATGGCTTTAGCATTGGATGTATAAAGTATCTCTTTGTTTCAATCAAGAATAGAAAATTAACACTGTTTTCAAGAAGAATTCACCTGTAAAAATTTGTGAGCAATTTACTGGTGAGCAAAGTTGGATGCTTTTCCTTTTAGCAATGCACATTCCCACTTGTGGAATGAAGAATTGATTTCATTTAACAATAGGAATTGGCTTGAGGTGAAGCCATGCTTAGAGTAAACAAAAAAAGATTCCTGTTGCATTAGAGTTCACATTGCCTTCTGCCTGCTCCTTGTTTCTGCTCCTGTAGGTCGCCCTGTTTCCTCGTCCTCCTGCTGCAGATGTAGGATGTGGGGTAGCCACTGTCCAGCTGATAGAGTCTGTGAGACCGAGGAGGGTTGGGTGTGGATGCAAGCAATTGTCTGCTCATTGAAGCAGCTCACCACCAAGAAGAGTAGGTTTACAATCATCTATGGGTGGAAATGTGGGATTGCCCGTGCAGTTGCAGATTCGTAACATGTTTGTGTGAGATATTTGGATGGTTATTTGAGCAAGGATTTATTTTTTGTGTATGAAATGTGGTTGCCAATTCTAATTAGTGCAGAATGTGAGAGTACACGTGTATTAAGGCAAGCATCTGTCTGCTTTCTTTTTAATGGAAAATTGAAGACCTGCTTTTGGTTTCCCTTTCTCATCTACAAATCCCACTGTCTTTTCCTTGTAATGAAGGACAACCATTTGAGTGCTCCCTCCAGCTTCACAATGTCCTACACTTCATTCCTTCCTGTCTCGTGTACCTTAGGCAATTTTATGAAATGTATTTCTTGCTGATCCAGTGGGAACACAATCGAGAAGGTTTAAAAAAACCATAAAAATTGTCAAGTTCATTTATAGATCATAAATGCAGGCAAATTGTAGGGAAACCTGTTATTGCTTGACTCTCGCAGTGTGATCCGAATTACAGTCTTGTACTAATGCATACTTGAAGCAGCCCCTCGGTTGCCAGCAGAACCCACAGACAGCACCGCATGGAGCCTCCATTGGGTGGCCCACAGTTTTCTTTAATGCCGGTGACTTTACAGTTTAGTTACTGAACGAGCAGCGTTGCATCTGGGTGTCCCAAAACGGGATGGGGAGCTTTCTCTTCAGAAGGGTGCATTCCTCAGGGGAGCATGTTCTGTGCATCATGTGTGTCACGCTTCTATAAAACAATGTAAGAGATAGAGTAGCTTTAAGGAGTGTTTAGGCACTAAAGATGCAGCTGATGATCCAACAACAACCTCAGAATTACATTGGTGCATATTAATTTTTAATGAAGACCTTTCATAGTTCTGTCTGACCGCAGGCAATATTTTCTAAGAAGAAAAAGTAGCACTGAGTATCATTTAATGCCTATTAGTGAGTTCATAATCCACTGATCTGTACTTGTTCCTTGTTTGTGTTGTGCTGCTTCAGAAGGGAATTCATTTCTATATGCTGACATCGTAATCTAGTACTACAGTATCGATATACATAAAACCAGTCAGGTATAGAAGTAAGAGTATTCCAACAGTGCCCTCATTTTTTTTAAACAAAACTCACTCAGGCATACAATAATTAAACTGTTCATGACTGCATGTAATTACACCATTATGTACACAGTCCTGTTTCTGTAATTTGGGTCATTGGAGGGCAGAATGTCAAAATCTCTGTAATGATGTTTAATTCCACTTTAAAATTTCCTAGAGGAATTGCTTTGAGTGTGTTTTCATACCACAGAACTTAGAAAACCCCTTGAAGTTTGTGTGAACTACGCAAGTTACAACTGCTTTCCTAAATCAGCTCGGTAATGCAGTCCTCAGTTTGCCATACTTCTAATCTCTCTTTCAGTCTAACCAACGTGCAGCAGTCACCTTGTTCTTTTAGATTTTCTCAGTAATTCTAGGAGCCTGAACATGGAATGAAGTTATCTAATTTTTCACATGGATACGTACTTTCAGTCTTTTAGTCCATAATCACTTTTATGTGTTGGTGTGAGGTTTTGCTTTGCAGCGCAATATAGGAAATGCCATATAACTCTGCTTTTATGCCTGTACAACAGTCTAATGTGGCTTTTATTGTCTGTACGGTGCTCTTATTGTAGTTAAAAAGAAGAGGAACGTATTTCAGCAGAGGATATACCTCAAGAGCTGCAAATATACATATGGGGTTTCCCCCTCTATGAGGATTTTTTTTACTTTTCAGAAATGTTTTTAAAAGTAATCATATTTCTAGAATGATAGTTCTGAGGGCTTGTGATTAATTACTGCTGTGCTGTCATTAAATCTCAAGATATTTAAAGGCCCTCTGTCTTATAGTTGGATTAATTGTACGAAATGAGTAATTGCGTGGTCTGAGGTTTTTAATAGAAGATTTTGTCTTTGTTGCTCACAAGAGCCTGACCACTGAATTCCGTAGGCTTTGAATCAAGATGTAAAATACGATTAAAAGCTGAATCTTACCAGACGTGATGTAAAGTCTCAGGCTTTCTAGGGTCGGTCTTTGACCTTGAAAAGATTTTTGCCTCTTCCTGACTCACTTTCTCTGTTTTAGCACTTGTGACACTATCACCACTGTCAGTAGAAG
The DNA here is from genome assembly GCA_013389865.1 of Piaya cayana. Classification (NCBI taxonomy): domain Eukaryota; kingdom Metazoa; phylum Chordata; class Aves; order Cuculiformes; family Coccyzidae; genus Piaya; species Piaya cayana. The sequence continues at coordinate 208,315 of WAAB01023683.1, read as the reverse complement.
TTCTGAGAGCTCCATTTTCACTTAGATTCTGAAGTGATGCAGTGGAAGAAGTGCCAGTTTCTCCATGAATGATGGAGTGAGCCTAAAGCAGCAGGATTGCTAATTAGGCAGAATCTAAGCTCCGTGTCTCAGTTTCTCCACGTACCAGGACAGAATAATTGTTTCACTTCCCTCCCATGTTTTTTAAAAATGTACTCATTAAATTGTAACCTTTTTGAGACAGACTCTCCCTTATTATGCATGAAGCATAATAAGGAGCTATTTTTAGCATAAATTAATATATAAATTAATAAGTAGTTGGGGTTTAAAAGATGAGTAAAAACTGTTAATTTCTTTAGCAGACACGTGCTTACTCTGGAAGCCAGAGAGATAGTTTAAAATTTGTGTACAGAGTTTTTATGTTTTAAAGTGCATGAAATCCTGGTGCAGTTCTCAAGAAAAAAAGTTAGAATACCAGGGAGCTTTGATTCCTTCAAGAATACTGGTAGCCAGCCATAGCTCCATCTATAATTGAGCTCTTGGGATGTCTGTTTTGTTGTCTGTGTAGTGAACAGGGTGAACACGGTGCCAAACTATGAAGTAGCGCAACAAGCCAGTGGACTAATAGTGTTTTTAAAAAGGTTGATCCTTTCCACAGGCTTCATAACGTATATGTTCATTGTACATTAGCTCCTAGAAGCACAGCCTGGACATCAGGAGTGCTCTTATACCAATTACAGCATGGCCACAGTTCCTGCTACCAGAAAATGAGAGGGCATTTGATAGTCAAATTGTGTATTGTGCCTTTAATAGTGGTGTTAGATGGACAGTAAATACCCATTGCCTCCTGACCTTTCCATACATGGAACTTTGCACATGTAAATAAAGAAATGGACTCGATGATCCGATGGGTCTCTTCCAACCTTGTGATTCTATGATTCTATGAAATGGAAAGAAAATTACTTTAGCCTTCCATATATAAAAGCTAGATACAAACCAGTGCTTATGGAAAGACAATTTATAAACTAAGTGCCAGGAAAAGATCTTCATTTACTAGAATGCAACATCAAAGTGGACAAGAGATACTGCAGGAAGAACAAAGCTTTCCAGGTTGTTTCTAAACATACTGTAAAATGTCCTAGTAACTTGTATGATGAGAGAGGACCGCAGGTTTCAAATGCCAAGAAGTCACTCAAATGCCTGTTGGCTAAAAGGATGGAAAATGAGATAGTGTGGGCTTCTTAAAACTTGGGCAGGTTTTGACTGCCAGGCTCAGAATAATCAAAGGCACTATTTCATGGTGAAAATACATGTCATATAAGAAAGCTTATGAAGACTTTATAAGGAATATTTACCACAAAATGAGGAGTAGATCAGCCAAATATCCCAGGATGAGAATAATTAGAAGAAAGCCAGCAGTCTAAAGACAAACAATTAGAAGCTGGCACGCATCCAGCTGCTATAAAGTCAGGTTGTTCTGGGGCGAGAAACATGCCACTGTATACTGAAATTACAGTCAGCTTATCTTAGGCAGCAGCTTGTATCCAGGCAGCGTGTGGTGTTCTGTTCTGAGCAAACAGGAACCGTATCTCACTGGCAGAAGAATCAAAGATAAATTCATATGTGAAGGTGCCACTCGTCGGGCATTATGTGTTTGTACAGACAGGTTGTTCAGGATGTTGATACTGTATGTATGATTGGGGGAGAGAGACAATTTTGGAGTTAGACAAGCACCATATTCTTATACAGCATTTTCAATAATGTACTTTGTGGAAATGTGGAAGTGCTCTGTAAGAAGAGATGCTTTCAACCCCGTGACCCAGCAGCCGTGTTGTTTGGTGAGGCATGAGCGAAGCTGCAGCAACTCTGCACTCTTTCAAACCATAGTTAATGAAATATGTACTTTTAGTAGTCATACAGAAGCTCATTATTCAGTCAGAGAACAGGTTCAACGATATGAAAGCACCTCTGTTCCCCCTCTGCTGCTTCCAGAGGCAGCTTCTGGTGTGATGCTTCCAACTATGTTTGGCCTTTGACCTCAACACAAGATTTCCAGTGCTGTTCATATTTCAAGAACCTGCTCGAATGGCTATGGAGAAGGTGGTGCAGAGCCTGTGGTTTCACTTGTGCATTACAGGTACTACAGGCGAACACACTGCTTAGTGTTTTAGTTGTGCTTGGTCTTTTTACAGCTTGTTGTCATTACAGTTCTTAAAAACATTAATTTAAAATACTGAAGAAGGGCCAAAATGATCAAGATGGCCTAGTGGTGATGGTCAGAAGGGTGGGATCTTGCACCAGGGAGAAGAGGCGGCTGAAGGGAGTGCAATGATTTACAAAGTTCGAAAGAGGCATGGCTGTTCTTTAAAAAAAAAAAAGTTAAAAGCATATCTTTTTCTCTCTTTGCTCCTTGCAGAATATCCATACCCACAGCTTCTCCTCTAGACTTTTCCTGGAATGCTGTTATGTGTTGCTCCTGGAATTTATCCTCTAACAGCATTTCAGATCATTAGTAAGTCCACTGTGTATATTTATTCCCGTCTCCTTTTCCCTCCCCATTATGTCTTTGTTTCTGTTCTTCCAAGTAACACCAATGGCAATGTTTTCTTACAAAAGGTCAAAAATAAAATTGTTCCACTGGAATATTCTCTCTCTCTCTATCTCTCTCTTTTTCTCTCAAAGTAGTTGCTTTCTGCAAAGTGTATCAAGAGCAGCAAGCTTGCTGTCGGGTACCAACATTCCCTTGCCTGGTTAGATTGGCACAAGCAGCACATGTTGGCAAATCACATGTCATTTCACCAAAACACCTTCCCTCAGGGCCAGCCACAATCCACTGGAGCAGGTCTGAGCTTGTTTTCAACCCATCTTCCTTTCCTGCCATGATTATTTTTACTTTGCATGAAATGCTTACAGGCAATACTTTAAAATATAGCAGGTAAATGCACTGTTCCCAGAACTCACTTCTAGTTTTAAGTAAAAACTCGTGTTTCATTTAAATATGACAATTCCATCATTATTTTCCCCAAATGACAACTGCTTAGAATTCTTCTTTTCCCTATGTCAACTTTGAAAGCTTTAATTATAATCTCAGAAGCAATAATCTTGTTCCAATACACTCAGTGCAAGTATATCTGTCCTGTAAGTCACTCTAATAACAGTGGCTTTTTTGTTTAGAGTATGTGAAACTGTTATTATTATCAGAAAAATAGCACAGGTCTTACTTGCTGGACAGAGCTTGTCATTCTGTGTGAAGTCCAACTGCAACTACTGAAATCTACAGGGGAGAGGAGTGTTTTCCTTCTCAGATATTTCTATGAATACAGAAAGCCTGGAACATAACTGGCATTACTGAGCTAGCCAGGAGTTAGGAAATACCAGAATTAAGATAATTTGTACAGGTGTTTTTTTGTTCCAGTATACATGTGCCGTCTCTAATTACATTATCACACTATTTCTTTAAGACTTTTGCAGCATCCCGTATGGAGAAAGAGTGGGGCTGGCTTCAGGAGCAGCTGTTGAGTTTTGCTTCCCTGCAGGGCCCTAGTTTTTATGTGCTCTACCAGGACTATCTGCAGTATTATTCACTTTATGGACTTCCCTGTGACACTTCTCACAACTGGATGGATGAGCTTCACAAATGTGATGAACTTCTGCTTGCACTGCCTCTGCTAGGGTATGATGTGAGGGTGTTTATCCTCATTTCTGCAGGTGGAGCTGAGGAACAGCAAGCATAAACATCAGCTAATGGGGGGAGCGCTGTTGGAGTCATTATTTTTCAGAGTTTTGCTTTACATAGCCTTGTAACACACAAAGTTCATCTCTTCCTTTATTTGCAGCTATAAGAAAGAAACGACTAGTTTTGCAAATCAGGGCTGCACTAAAGTGAGGAATATTCCATGAGTTAAAAAGAGAAGTAACCTGCTTTGCCTCACACCGTGCAGTGTGGAAGTGTCAGACCTCAGCACGTGGAGGCTGAAGGGTGATGTTGGTTATCACACTGGGAATGTTGAAACAGCACCTCTTCAACTGCCTTTATTGCACGTCCACATGTAGAAGGACTTCTGACAAAGATGCCCAGTGAGCTGTTCCTTCCCATTGCTTATGCCCAAAGTACAGATGGATAATCAAGGAAAAGGTCACCAAACTTTTTTAATAGGTAAAAGAAACTTATTCTCCACAAAGCCTGTTCCCCAAAATAGCTGAAAAGGTTGGTTAAATGCCAGCTGTTTGAAAACAATGGTGTTAGGCATTAGATGAGAATTTAGCTGGATAATGATCCACATGCAAAAGTGCAGCACATTTCTAACAACTCTTCACTGAAGAGCAAATGTTCAACAGTTTTTAAACTATTTTTTTTACACTGAGGTTGGAGGGGAGGGCCAATTCCTTTTGGCTTGAGACTGGAAAGGTCTGGATCCCTTAATTCAGGGGCTTATTCTATAAAGAATGCCTGCACTTCCAGTGAGATACTAGAGCTTCAAAGTTAAATATTTTGTTATAGTGTAAAATCCAGAAATTGGTAGTTTAAGGAACATGATTGAGTCTTGAGCATTTTTGTGTAGGCTTAGTATTATAAGCACTCATTTGTTAAAAAGCGATAGATTTTTTTGTAAGCACAGTTCTGCGGAATGTGTTGTGTAATACTGTAATTGTACATGGTTCTTTACAACGGGTGTGTGAATCATGTTTACCAGTAGAATAAAGTAATTCGGTTAGAGAATATATACAAATAGTCCATTTTTTAGACGATATACAACCATGAAACTTGGATTTTACCTGGTTGTTGCAGAAAGCACGGTCTAATTCTGCTGTGCACATTGGAGAGTAAATCACTGTCAGCAAAGACCTGCTGAGGATTTTTTCCCCCAGTAAGTCCCTGCAGTCACTGATGTTTAGCCCCAGTTTGGGATGAGCAGGCAGCCAGAGGAGCTTTGCTTGGGCTTCTGTTGGCTTCTTCTCAGCCCGTTGTGAGCGTTGTTGCAAGTTTACGTGTTCACAGGCATCTGTGTGTCCACCTGTGGACAGGAGGAGAGGAGTGAACGTGTGTGCATGTACACACAGGATAAAACCCTTGCAGAGACCTGGCAGAGTTGTTTTGATAGGGAAAAAGTATCTGGAAAAATACCAGTTTGGTACTTGGATTTTTTTGTGTGCACTTTTGTAACCTTTGATTATTTCACTTAGGTTGTTGGTGCCTCATTTTTTCCATTTGTAAACCAGGAATAATTCTAATACACTTGCCCCACATTTGCTTAAAGAACAAAACCTACTGGTTTTCGTAGAATCATAGAATCACCAGATTGGAAAAGACCCATCGGATCATTAAGTCCAACAATTCCTATCAAACACTAAACCATGTCCCTCAGTGCCTGTCCACACGTCCCTTAAACACCTCCAGGGAAGGTGTCTTTCCATTATACAAGCTTTATTTGGTGCTTTCATAGTGGTTCAAGCCCCTTGCAACTTTACATATTAATTACTCAACTCACTGCGATACACGGAAAATCTAAAACTTGGATTTTATTTTCTGATTGCATGATTACCGCAAGAAAGAAAATACATTGGTCATTTATAAAGTAAGATGTTATTTAGAGTAAGTTTAAAGGAAAAGCACCAATCTCGAGTGTCATAAAAATACCCAGTGAAGTCACAAGATAATACTGCGTAGGCAGGATGTAGATTGTCCGGGTTCGGTAACAATGGACACTAATTCACAGTCAAAGCAGAAGTTCTGCATTTCCTGCTCTCCTCTTTCCACCATTGTTGCCTATTTTTAAATCCACTGACCAGAGGATTTGCCTAGAAACCATTTCATTAGATGGTAAGTAGGACATTGTTTCTGGTGTTGTATTTATTTGGTCCAAGTAATGGAACATTAATCAAATATTTTTTTTTGCAGCTGAATCTTCTCCATGATGGGAATACTGAAGAAATAGCAGAGTTTGGGAGCAAATTGAGATAATAAATTAGTTGAATGCTCATGTTGTGTCCCCTAGCCCACTGCTTTAAGTGATTCTTCGTGCATTTTTTATCTTTAAATGAGGTAGGGTTGTTTTTACTGTTTCTGCAGATGTGATTGTCTTTGAGAAGAGCATCTGCATTTATTTCTCACAAATTGCTAGTCACAAATTTTATCTGCTGCTGTAGTTCTGCATATAAACAACTTCAGGGTTGTTTTTTTCTATAAAAATACAATGCCATATGATCCTACTTGTCAGACTGTATTGTGCAAAGAAATGTAGCTTTGTGAGGTTCAAACAGGACAAGTTAAATAAAATCTCTGTCATGAGGAATTTTAAGAGACAGTCTTCCCTATATTGCAAAAAAGTTTCAGAAGTGTTTTGAAGTTCTTATATTTTAAATGCCCAAAACTGTCAACTGCCGCACATAAAACATCAGTTTTAGCAATGGTTAGTTATTAAATTTACCTTCATTTTGTGCAAATGGAATAGCTGCAAGTCAGAATATACTCTTCTAGTCCTAGAACTCGATTTAACATAAAAATAGCAGTCATTAAATGATGTATCTTGAGAAGGCACATATAACATTTCCCTTCCGTGTGTTTTCTGCATTAGACCCACCTCCGCATATGTAAATATGTTTTTCTCATTACTTATTTTTCTGTGTATGAATATACATATTTATAACCTCTTGTAGCTTCTCAAGTCCTTCAATAATGACAGACAAAAATTTGCTACTAATTAATTTCATAGAAAGCGATGTTTTACTTTCTTCTTTCGCTTTAATGAGATTGTATGCGCTCTTTGAAAATCCCTATAGGTTAAGTTTGGAGCGTTGCGTAGCTGCAAGTGCTTCAGGCCATTTCAGGGAGCAGTTCTACAAGAAGAACCGAAGTCCCTTACTTGGACTGAGTACAAGAATGATTAAGTTGAAATTCTGCTTAGGTAAATACTGTAACTATTTGAGCACCTTTGGTTCCTTCTGGAGGTGTTTTCACTGGCTTGAAATACTGAAGTAGTTGTTTAAGGAGAGAGAAAGAATAACTCTTAACTCTGTGGAGGATTGTTGGAGCACCGGACTCGCTTCAGTGAATGCGATAGAGCAGCATTAACTGCGAGGCTGAGAATCCTCCACCAGCTGAGCAGTCCATAATACACCTCCAGGGAGGTAAGGAGTTGGAAAATGAACACAGATTTCTAGGCTTACGGATGGGCATTTTAAGTTCTGAACTGCACCATTAAAAAGGAACTGGCTCTGCCTTCAACTTTTTTGAAGCACAATCTTGTTTTCCCTTTGCTTTTCTTATAGATACCCTCAATAAATATTTTATGCCAGGTTGAATTAACCATCTTGTGCTGAACTGAGAAAAACTTGTGCTGTTTCATTGCATCCAGATGGGGAAAAACAAGATAAATAATGGAACAGCTTAATCAAAACCAGTTTGGGGTTCTTCGGTGTGCTGCTTGCATGGGGGGGGGTTTGTGTTTTTTTACTTGCCGGTTTCAATGTTCAGCTAGAAAATCAGTTATTCACACTATTCCTCCTGTTCCTAAATAATGAACGGATTCATGACCCAGCTTACTCGCAGAGGATCTGTTCTCAGTGTTGTCTTGCACTGCAGCATCGTGGGGATTGCTGTAACAGTCGGGGAAAGAAAGCGAGCTGCTCATGGCTGTTGGATTGGATGTGGTGCTGTTAGACTTTGTAACGGAAAACAAGAAATCTTACTTTTTTTTTTTTTCATTTAAATCCAAACAGGTAAAATAATACCCATACCTTGTGCATGCTTATTCCAGCCTGTAAATTTCAATACTGAAATCCAAACTGATGTCAGAAGCAGTGCCCAGCTATTTTGTTCTGTGCAGTATNGCAATGAGGTCTCCCCTCAGCCTCCTCCAGGCTAAACAACCCCAGCTGTCTCAGCCGAACATTGTATATTGACCATAATGAAGCCTGTGTTACTATCAGGAAAAAACCCCCTACCTCAGCGTCTAAGGATGTACAGTCACTCAGTGGACTTCAAAAACATTCTCTATGTCTTCATTTGTCGTCATAAAGCATTTCCAGAAGAGTGAATTTACCTTTATCAAATTCTGAAAGGTGTTTACCATCATGCATCCTTACCCACATAAATAAAAATGTTTTACTTTGGTTTTTTGAGTTATGCTTGGGCATTATTCATAAAAACAAAATATAGGTGAAGGTTTTTAAACAAAAAATAAAATACTTTAAATAAATGTGGGTTTGTTTTTTTTTAAATAAAAGACTAAGGCAAAAGAGGAAAAAAATCAAATGTTGGACCTGGTACACTAAATACAGAATAACAGTTTGCACTGTGCACTAGAGCTCACCAATAGAAGAGGATGCATATTTAGCTTTTAAATGATTTGTACAGTTTAAGAAGGTATTTTTAGTAAAGTCAGTATACGGAGTCCCAGCAGGTATAAATAATTGTGCTTCCATTAACCTTGAGGTACTTAATGTCATCTGACACTTTGGTTATGGAAGGGAGGAGTGGGTCTCAAGTTGAAACTTTTTCAAAGCAAGGCTGGATGTGTTGGAGATAATCTCCAGAGCTAAGCAGCACGTTAGGTATGACTGCAGCTGTGGAATTGTTTAACCAACCAGCTTACCCTAATATCCATCAAAATGTAAGGAAAGGATTTTCAGCTCTTTAGGGTACGTGGTTGTATTTGTATGTCAGGGTTGGTGTTAGGCAGCAGAAGGGGTTTGTGAGGGACCCTGGCAAGGAGTCACATGCAACTTGCTGCCTCCTAAACATCAACAGAAGAGATAAACAGTCCCACTAAACAAAAATGCCTCTGTCTGCCAGAGCAGCTTCTTCATACAGAAGCAAGTGATAAATTGTGATACTTCTAATCATTGCATTTGTGCAGAAGTACCATTGATTCAAATAAGGCACAGAAGTTAGGATGTGTAGAGAGTAAATTTCTTGGTTTTGTGGCTGGTGGATGCCTGTCAACAAAAGAGAATGTAGTATCAGTGGAGCCTGACTATTTCTGGGATCAGGAGCGATGCTGGGGAGCAGTAGGTCATCTTCCCCACTGCTCAGCTTTATTAAAAAAAGTTCCATCTTTTGCCTTCTCCCTCATTGTTTGCAGCCCATTTTATTCTATTTTTATACCACTTTTTCTTTCTTATCTTTCCTAAATCAGCTTTTCCAGTAGGTTACAGTAGAGCTGGAGAGTTCCCATTGCATTGCAAAGCTCCATTGCATTGGAGGAGCTGTGCTCTGAACAGCCTTTTACTGCCATAACAAGTTAGATACCTCTGATACTGTGTAAGTGGTAATTTTCAAAATTGTGAATCTAAAAAAACCTGAAAAGATTAAACTGTTTTTCAGACCACTCTTGTCAGTTTTTCCAGCTTTATGAGTATACATATTTATTAATGAACTGTATTTTGCTTTTAACTAGTTCTGTCCCCCAACTAAATCAACATTATCCCTAATAGTCTTTGCTTCCTTTGAAAGTAACATCTTTTTTTTTCTACTCTTTGCCGTCATTCCCTTTTTCTTGTGTCACATCTACAAGTGCAGAAAAGATATAGTTATTTTTCTGTCTTTAAAAAAAATCAAAATGTATTGTGTAACGTGGAGAGATAAACTGGAGGATTATAAGACAACTGTTCTGGTGTGAATGATTCTTGCTTGGTTTGCTATGGATTCTAGTAGGATATTGCCCATAAAATTACTCCTTCCTGTGTCTTTCAGAGAAGCGTAATAATGATAAAAAAGAACTTTCTCTCTTTCACTATTACCACTACAGACTATTTCATACCTCTGCTGCAGAGATATATATGCTGTGTGACAATTAATATGGTCATGAACATGAGGATGAAAAGATTTTCTCAAGATTCAGAATCAAGGATAATGACTGAATGCAATGGGTTTTGGGTTTTTTTTTAAGAATAAAATGAAGGGAAGAAGACAACGAAAGTGATGATGACTTTGTCAGGCCAGCTAATGCATGCATTTGGAATTGAACCTGGAGGTAGGAGGTAAAATAAAAGGTGACATTTAGACTGGTGACATGATAATTTCACTCCTGCCCCTGGAGGTTGAAATTGCATCTTTTTATGTATCTATGATGTGTTATTTCTGAAAGAAACACATGTCTTGGAGTATCATGCACTGTCAGGAAGATCTTGCTGTAGGTGTGAAACGAATGTGTGTAATGTCTGTATTTACAGACAGTCTATAAAATAATTCTTCCCTTTTCTAACAACAAGTTGAAAGCTTGAGAAAAGGTGCTTAGTTTTTTAAGGGATAGAAAATGTTCCATAACTGGGCGAGCTAATACTCGATAATATCAGGATCTGAAATGTTAAATCGCAATTCTACATCTTGATGTGATACAAGGAAGGGGAAATTAGAAGTGTAAGAAGAGTAAGAATGTTCTCTATAAGGGAGGAGAAAAATAACAACTACAGTGCTGGTCTAGGTGAGGGATAGAATTGATTTCAGATTTGTTAGTAAATATATTTTTATATAAGGTAATGTGGAAAGCCAAAAGAGAAACATTAAGCTGAAAATGATAGTCTGAGGAAAAAGGATTTTAATGACTCTAATAGCAACTGCTGTTAGGAGGTCTAGAAGAAACACAAAACCATATGGCTTTCTGATAGTGCGATTTATTTTCCCTCCTTTCATATGCAGTTCTTCCAGGGGGGAAAAAACCAAAAAAAAGTAATGCTAAAGAAGCAATGGTTTTGAGTTTATAGAAGAAATCTGGATTCTGTAACTGTTCTCTGTCTCTCTAGTTGGTATGCAAAACCTAAATAATTTAAGAAATGTAGAATTTTTCTTTAATACAAACAAAAATAGGTATAAATACCACTACTTTATTTTTTTTTGCCCTTCCTTAAAACCTATTTTAACCGGTTATTTCATGCCCTGAAATATGCATGCAAGACATAAAGAAAGGAAGAACAGAAGAGCCTTGACATGTCCTGGGTTGATTCCAATAGTATCAAGGAGTTGGAATACATACAAGGAGTAAGAACAGATAGGAAGGACTGGATGTGAGAGTTAGGATACTAAGGAAATGCTAGAATAATCATAAACAGTATAATGATTGCAAGAAGTAAGGTCTTTCATTAGATCAGCTGGTATTGCTGAGGAAAAGGCACATATTTTGAGACAAAAACATCTTTTCAGCTTTTCCATTGTGGTCCACATACTGCATACATGTCCTGATCTACTAAGTATGCTTTTTTCCCATAGTCTTTGCATAATATCATTCATCTTTTCGGGGTTTTTTTGTGAACTCTTCTTCAAGTTCAGTCTTAAGAAATACATATATAGTTAAACATTATTTACTAAACTAGAAGAAAGGGGGAGGGACTGTTTACAAATGGATGTAGTGCTAGGACTATGGGCAACGGGTATAAACTGGAGAGGGGCAGATATAGACTAGACTCTCATCTTCATGATGAGAGTGGTGAGGGACTGGAACCGGTTATGGCTGCCCCATCCCTGGAGGTGTTCAAGGCCAGGTTGGATGGGCCTTGGGCAACTTGATCCAGTGGGAGGTGTCCCTGTCTATGGCGGGGGGGGTGGAACTAGATGATCTTCTGGCAGGGGGGTTGGAACCAGATGATCTTCAAGGTCCCTTCCTACCCAAAATATTATGTGATTCCATGATTCTGTGAAATACGGTGGCTATTTGGAACAGATATCTAATTACAAACTCAATTGACTGCTTGGTACCAGGTTTGGTAAATTTCTTTTTTCCTTCTTTCATAGATTTTGCATGTATTTTCTTAAAATTCATCTGAACAGATTGAGAAGGCGAGTGCAGAAATTTCTGCTGTTGTTAGGATGAGCTAAGGTGTTTTGTCTTTGGAGATTTCATGGCCCATTAACCCTGAATGACAATAATAATGTATTTTAAAATCTCTCCTTTCCATTCGCGGTAGAGTTGTATAGCAAGCCATTGTAACATTAATATCGTGTCAATTCTCTAACATGCTGAGGAATACTGGGACTTCTGGAAAATACTGTCTTCACTTTTGTGAGTCTGATCTACATTTGTCACATCTGCTTTCATTCAGTGAATTGTACAACCAGTAAAATGTCTACAAAGGAATGTTTTCTTAGCTCATTGACTGCATAAAGAAATGCGCTAATGCTGACACTCTGACTTACTGTAAGGTTTAGTACAACTATGAGGTAACAGACACAGCAAGTCAGGATAATCTCATTTGTAGCAGGGTCTTTATCTGAAGAGTGTTCTTAAGTTGCCCGAGGGATGAGCATGCACACTGCTTACAGTCAGTTTTACATTTAGGCTGTGTTTTCCGTGATTTTAGTGCATAGTGACCTACTGTTTTTGAAAAATGTGACCTCTTGCTTGTGGCGTTAGTCACCTACAGGCTGGTGCTTCTCTCGAATTTTGCATCTAAGCAAAATCATCTTGCAGTCTGAAAGAATTCAGGTGCAAACATTTGTGCAGAATGCGAGGAGGCACTTGTGGGGCTCTCATTTAACATCTATGTCATACAATAGGAGGAAGTTTTCGCTGTGGAGCTCCAACCAACAACATCGGTGCATCTCGGTGTCCAGCTGTAGACCTGAGGAGATGCCCTGAGGTGGAGACATGTGAAGAGCTGGGAGTGGTGCTGGTACAGATCAACTCTGGGGACACTAATATTCAACAAAAGTCGTGGCACACCTGACCTAAAGGGCAGTCGCCTTGGGTGTGTGAGAGATGTGAACATGCCAGGAGGAAGAGGCAGCAACCCAGAGGAACATATTGGCACTGGTCCCACCTGAAGGGAACTGCTGCTTAGACAGAAAGAAGATTCAGTGTTGGCAGTGAGGCTTCTTGGAAAAGAAGAGAAAGAACTGATGTGCTTTGTACAATTCTGTACTGATTTCTGGAAGCAATACCAATTGAGTGAAAAAAAAAGGACAGAAAGTGTTGTGTTGCATGTTGTTGCACATCTGTAGAATGGGGTAAAAGGACTGCCACAGCAGGATTTGTTTCACCAAAATTGACTAAAGAACCCTGGAAAACAGTCTGGGATGCATATCGTGCCATCAGATAACCCGCCTAGTTAGAGAGTGGAAATCATTGTGTTTGTTAGGAATCGGTGTCCTGCAAAATGCTGTAACCACTAGAACCAGAATCGTGGACTGCAAGAGTTATTGGTAACAGAGCCTAATGTGAGTTTATTTTTAGATCTAGAGAAATACTAGAACACGTGTGAAAACTGTTTGTCTGAATAGAGTGAGAGTGTCAGCCCTACCTTGCTAAGCAGCAGAAGTTGTAACGTCTGTCTCTATTACATTCAGCACCCACAAATAACACTTATTTTAGATTATGTTAGGGAAATTGTGTTTGCCCAAGCACAGAATTTTGAATTTTAAATCTGAACATATTTTTGTTTGGCTGCCATGACATCTGTTTCAGCTGCTACAATGAACATGCCTATAGTTTATTGTACATTGTTTGGAAACAGTTTGGAATTAGAATCATAGAATAGAATCATAGAATAATCAGGTTGGAAGAGACCCACCAGATCATCCAGTCCAACTATTCCTATCAAACACTATACCATGCCCTTTAGCACCTTGTCCACCCTTAAACCCCTCCAGGGAAGGTGACTCAACCACCTCCCTGGGCAGCCTGTTCCAGTGCCCAATGACCCTTTCTGTGAAAAATTTTTTCCTAATGTCCAGCCTAAATCTCCCCTGGTGGAGCTTGAGGCCATTTCAGGGCAGGTGTGTATTAGGAGCGTTTCCAGTCCCCTTGTGAAGCTTTCCCTGCAGGTATACATCTGAAGCCATAAAGCAGGTCATATAGGTGCCAGTGGTATTCAGTGATATTCTACTTAAAGGGGTTTTATTGTTTTCTGGAAGACTTTTTTTTGGTGATGCTTAACTGAGACTTTGTGAGAGGAGACAAAAATGTAAATGAAGTCAACTTTTCAGACCTCTGGGATCCGTTACAGCATCAGTTACTCTTAACAGATAATTAGCTGGGGCTGTTAATCAGCTTTAACAGGTGCTGTGTAATGAACCGAGGCAGGGCATCTGCTGTGACCAGTCTCTCATTCTAATCTGGTCAGGGAACCTAATGCCAGTTGGAGCCCAGATGCTTTATCGTGAGATCCAACACTGCATTTCCCTGATGCTTCCATCAGTCTTGTGATCATCAAAGAGTGGTGACATTTGCAACAGGAATACCAAAGGAATCAGTCCAAAATTCCCAAAGTGGAAGCTATTAACGAATACATATTCTTCATTTTCTTTTTAGATTTGGAAGCTTTTCTTTGCCTAAGTTGAATGAGCAGTTGAACCATTGTCCACGTTTGTAGCTACGTGCCTTCAAAGATGTTATGACATGCATTTTGGAGTACAGCTTAGCAGGATCCCTCAGACCTCTGTTGTTGAATTAGTAGCTAAACATAGTGTTAATATGTAATTTCCAAGACTTCTTTGCAACTTATTGTTATTGTTTATGTTAGATTATTTTACTTATTTGGCAGATGCAGGCTTTGCAATTCATTGTTACCAAGGAGTAACTTCCGACACTTTCACCTTGCATTATAAGCTGTTACCTTGACCATTAAACTGTATGATATTCCCCATAATCTGTCTGCAAAGCGGGTGGTGTGAATTCCTAAGGCCATTTTCAGCTCTGAGTGTGAAGCCAAACTTGGAGCTGACCAACACGATGGATTGTCGGAGCAGCTTTGGGCCCTCTGTGGGTCAAGAAATGGTTTGCACAGGAGGGAATCCAGCACTGCTGAGTGTGATCTGGGAGAAACACATAGTATGGATCAGTCCTAACATGCTGTGTCTGACCAAGGTACCTGTATACGTGTGACAGATACTCTGTCATATCTGCCTCTGCTCTTCCAAGTGTCTCATGGTTGATGTGAGACAGACAAGAAGCCCCAGTGTCCTTCCTGGAGCAGCACTGACAGGGGCTGTTGTACGGGTGAATGAGATGCGTATGCTGCCTGAATAGGGAATGAGTTCCCATGTTTCCATTGTTCTGGTATCGCTGTGCTTGGATTTAGTTGATGTAGGCTTTGCATCTCTTTCCAACCTTTGCCCAAAGGGAAAAAGTAACCCAAATTGTAATTTCATCCCTCTCGCTGGATTAATCAGAGATGCTTCAATCAGGAGTTAAAAATGGCTTATGTTTTTGAGAATGTTGCAGTTCAGTGCTTCTAATAAAGTCTGAGGCTTTTAGATGTGTTTTGTCATTAAATATGTTTGTACCTGTGGCTACTTGCTCTAGGGGCTTCTGTAAGATACTTTAGTTATGCAGGTCAGTATGTATCTTGCTGATGAAATTCATAGCTGTATTCCCAACTATTCAGTTGTTAGTGCAACATGGACTTGTTCTTCCAATAATAATTAGCATTATACAAAGAATAAGCAAGTTTGTTGCAACTGAATGATGCAAATGAGGTAGTCAGTGTTCCTGGAAGAAGAAATGGCGCCACTTCCTCCTGCTGGTACTGCCTGGCCCATGTCCTTTGGTTGATGTGAAAGGCTATGGACCTCTCATTTACTTAAGACTTAAAATCTAAGGTTTTGGTCACAGATCTCTGAAGTGATTATGGGGATCAGAAAAGCTAATTCCTTACATAACAAGTAAAATTCTGATCCTATGGGCACAGCAGCCAATTCCCACTCACCTCAGGGATTTAGGCTATCGCCCAGGATGTCAAGAGAAACTCAGTGGAATTGCTATCGCGTAAAGCAACAAGTGAGGCTAGAAAAAAGCCCAGAGTGAGTACATGAGAATCAGCGATGAGGGAGATGAAGGTACCGCATAGTTACAGAGAGAGCATGAGGAAAATTGAGTACAGTCAGAAACTGTGCTAGGAGGAGGAGGAGAATCACCTTGATCACAAACCAGGAGGTTGGAATCTGGAATATGGGCTGGCTAGTGATCTGGGAGTGGGGAGGAAGCTTCCCCAGAGCACCTAGTAGAGGACCAGCATTGAAGCCTAGAGAAAAGTGAGCTGTGGTGTGCTGCTTCATCTTCAGTAACAGCTTTGTATAATGTCTTTTGTCTTCTAAAAAGTTGCCAGTATTGAGTGGTGCTTGGCTGTTTTATTAGAGAGGTACCTTGCTATATGTTTTTATTAAGGACATATAATTGTTCATAATGGGAGCCATTCCTTATCTATTATGTGCATTAAAAGGCATAATAAAATTCCTTGGGAAAGCTCTTAATATACATGCAAAGTAGCCGTAATTCAAAGTAGCCATAACTCAGAAATAGGTGTTTGATATGTCCTTTTTCTTTTCCCGTACCCTCAAAAGTGTGAAAAGTGATTAGAGCTTGTTATGAATTTAGGACTTGTGAAATCTCATTTAAAGATCCTGGTTTGTGGTGCCGTGATCTACTACAAGACCTTCTGGGAAATCACATGTAATCTCAAGACAGATGTAATATTAGCCTGGGTCATTATTTAAGTACCAATTTCTAGGGCTGCTAGATGTGTTTTTTCCTTTCTCTAGTTCATCTAGAGACTATGTTCTTCTCTGCCTGGCCCTGCTCAGCCTTGGGGCAGGCAGGGTTCTGCGTGACTGTGCGCTATCTTAAACCATGTGGATAACTACATTCCTTTTATTGTGCTAGTAACACACCTTTGCATGCCAGAAAGCACAAACCCAATTTTTTTTGCGTCTGCTCTGGGTAATAAACAAGTGGAATCAATGCCTAAACTTGGAATCTCTTTTCCTTGATAATTTTTCCCTGCATGTATAATAGAAGCACTGTAGACACCTGTCCTGCATTCAGTATTAAGCTGTTTGGGCTTCCAGACCTATAACCTTTGCTCTGATAGATAACTCACTTCCAGCAAATGTCTGTAGTGTCTGAACGTTTTTAGGGTCTTTTCCTCCACAGCAATGTCTTTTGTAGAAGTGCTTTTGTTAAGTAAAGTAGGTTTTAGTTATTCAGAGGTCCGTGACTCTTCAGCAAGTCTTAAATGATTAGTCACTGGTGCTGCTTTCTTTCCTTTTTCAGGGTTTTTGCACATCAAATTTTTGTTCTTCTCAGAGTGCTTTAATAACAGTCTGTATTATGTGGTTTTTGTCTCTCTGTGAATGCATAGTGAAATTGCTTTTGTAAGTAAAGTATTTTTTCCATCTTATTTAATACAAGAAAACACATGGTTTCTTTTAAAGTTTGGGACTACTGTATGTTAAAGCCCTTGGGCTGCAGAAAGTAGATTTTGTTGACCAGTTGTTGCTAGCAATTCCTGATAGAACAGAATATTTAATGCTGTATTTTTTTTCATAAAGTAGGAGGCAGCTAGAGCTGTGTTGTATTTCCTGCAAATTCTGAGTTTTCAGTGGCAAAGATAAACTGTAAATTTCTGCAACTTTCTCCAAAAGGACTTCGACTTCTGTTATGGCTTTTATTAATTGTATTCTGATATCGTTGTGAGCAGTAGTATGAACTGGACACAGAACAAATCATGTAAGTGTGTAGTAGCAGGGCTGTTCTCTGATTCCAGAATGCTCACTGCAGTCTGCTTAAGGGCAATGCTTTAGTCTGTCAAGGCTACGAGAACAAACAGAAATACATCTGTGTTTCCCCTGCGTTTCTGTGACAAATATTTTTGATTATGCCAGTTGTATCAGGGAGTCAGAACAAGAAACTCAATGCCAAAGGTGCTTCCATGTAAACTTTTCAAGTATTATTTGAATCATCTTATGGATGTTCCATTATTCCCACTCTTTTGTGAGGTACAAAGCCTACCCAGTACCATTAAATGATTCAAAGGAGCAACAAAGTATGTTAAATTAACTGGGATGTTTCAGTCAACAATAACAACATTGTATAACCATGTACAAATTTGTATGAACTGCTGAGCTGCTGTCTGTATCTCTGTTTATGAGTGCAGAGATCAATCAGCCAAAAAAATCACTTTCTTCTTTTCAACCAGTATCTGTTGCTGCAAATGGTGACTTTTAGTTTCTAAAGTTGGTCTGTTTGAGTCATCTGCCTGTAAGTGGATGGTATTTTTTTTTCCCCCTGAAGGTAACTGTTTCTGCCTTGCATATTGTGTAGACTGAGCTCTGGTCACTTCACCATACGTAGCAGGGGCATGTGCTGATTTGTATGGTTCAATCTAAAATGTCTGCATGGACTTGATTGTGTTGCATGTCCAAGTGAGAACTGGCAGTCATGAAAAACCAAGGCTTGTTTAGCAACAAGCGTTCTGGCAGTTGTTTCTTGTACAGAGGAGGAAAGTGCGCTGGCTGTAGCTTGTTCGGAGTGCTTCTTCTGAGGCTCTGGAAACAAATCCTTTTCAATTAAGCTGAGGCTGAGCAAAAAGCTCTTTTTTTTCCTATCTGTAAGTTGATGTGCATCTGACAGGCATCAGCTTCAAAGCCAAGATAAAGACATAAAAGCTTATTTTGGAAAGTCTCTTGGAGGAGAGGAGTTCTTGAAATAAATACTGGATATGGAAAAAAAATAGTGGTGGTGCTTCAGCCAGCTCGAGAATCCATAGAGCTTGATGGAGGTAGCTGAGACAGCTTTTACTATGCCTGCTTTGAAGTAACTGCAGCTGATAGACAGTCATGGGAACACTGACTAGTGTTGGAGGAATCAAGAAGATGCCTCCGTTCTTTTACAACTTGCTATTTAGTGTGTTCATGTTCGTAATGATCTTTGACACTGCGGAATTTGCTTTAGATGGGTTTTCTGTACTGCCTTGAACTCAGTGTCTGCAGCCTCAGAAACTATATGTCTCTTTTTTTAAAGAGTTGAAGTTGGAGCTCAGCTTATTTGATAGTTAGCATGATGCCCAGAGTGACCTTCTCCCTGCACCACATCCAGCTTATTTGTACTAAAACATTAGTTTATAGTATTCTTATGACTTGCCTTCCCATTCTGCTCCCACTCATCTGCCAAAACACTATTGCTTTGAAGCCAAGCAGAATCATAAATATATTAAAACAATCTTTTAGTATTTTTAGACCTTGTTCAGGTTGTGAGAAGACCAAGTGACATTTGGAATGTGAGGATTACCGTTAATGACCACAGCTGTAGTGGAGGTTTGTTTGGCCTTTTTACATGGCAGATTTTGTTTGTTTTGGTGAAGTAAACCGTATTATGTTTTCCAACAGGAAGGAATATCCTGCAGAACATGGTTTTATAATTCTTATAATAGCATCAAACTGAACATTCTTAAGGCAGAGGCATCTGTTTTTCACAGTCCCCTTCTGTGGGAAGAGGCTTTGCTTTATTTTGAAATTTGTAGTTCATGTATTTCAGCTGATGATCATTTTTAAGCCAGATTCTGATTGTCATCAGTACAAATTGGGAATTAGCTCAGTTTATTTTGCTTCATCTCTCCCAATTTCTGTTAGCATAAAGGAAAACTGAATCTAATGAATCAGGTCTTCTATTTCCATGTTTAGTTGTGTTGACAAGCATTATTTTAAAAGAAATGAGACAATGCAATGCATATAGCTCAGAAAGCTCCAGTATTCTGACAGGTTAATGGTCTTTATTTTGCTGTCTGAAAGAGTGACTAGAAGACTTCATTTAGTGTTGACAAACAGTATGTGGTATTCCAGCCCTCTGTGTGGTGCCTTGAGCAAGTCGACACATTCTTCCAATCCAAAAAGATTAAAAAAATTTTACAAGAGTCATTGTATTTGTTCTCTCTGATGGTCAGTTCCTTATGGAATTTATAAAAGCACTGAGGTTTTTGGTTTTTTGTGGAAAAAAAATCCACTTCCCAGCATTTTGCAGCTAATGCAGTATGTTTCTAAAATGAGTGTCTCTTGTGCTTCTAAAATGATGGAATGGAGTGACGTGTGAAGTCTTGAAATTATATCCTTAAATCTATGCAAGCAAATGTTTTGACTTTTGAACTTCTTCAAGGCAAATGTGAGAGTCATACTTGATTTTGGTGTGTGGAGTTTATAGCCAGCTATGTTGGGCTCAAATTGATCTATTTCTCTTTTCAGGTTTTTTTTTGGTTCTTGGAATAGAAATAGACGTCCTTAGTAAATCCTGAAGCTTTTATAGCTCTAGTTTTATCTCAGGCAAATTATTGGAAAATGCACAGTGCCATTGATCTGACTAGAACTAATAGGAGTTTTAAATAGCAAAGAAAATAAGACCTTTGATGCTGAAAACCTCTTCCTCTCTTCTACCTTTCCTTCCTTCCTCCCCAAAAATATCAGCAGAAGGAGCTAATAAATGCCATTGATTTATTTTGAAGTGCTGTCTGTCTTTTTCACTTTTCTTCTGAGCAGCAGAGCGCCTGTGGCAGCCCTGGCTCCAGATGTCTGAGAGACAAGCTATAATATGTTTCAGAACGTCCCTGTTTGATTGCATTTGTCTGGGGAGAAAAAACGGCAAAAGCTCAGTCTTTGCTACAATAATGCTTAGCTCCTGAGAGCAACCTCACAAGGAAGGAGGGCATTTCTGATCTAAGATTAACAAATCTCTCTGTTTGCAGTTGTTTCAGCGTATTTGTAGCAAGCAGAAGCAGTGGTGTTTTCCTGCAGCACCTGCCGATAACATCCCTGTAGTGGTATCTTTGTACTGCAAATGCTGGGGCAACGGAGCAGGAGAAGTAAGTCATTCTGAAGCTTGTGCCTTGAAGAGCTACCTGTCCCAAACATGACACATGAGCTGTGATGTTTTGCTCACACAGAGTAAATATTTTGAGTGTGAAATACTTGATGGGCTTGGCCATATCTACAAATCCAAGCATTCCTGGAAAGTTGGGACACTGCACCCATCGTTCTTGGGGTTATCTTGGAATATATAGCAGGAAAGCTTGAGGCCAAAATTTATGCCGTTCCCGTATCATGTTTCAATTCAGTCTGTGTAACACTTTGCTGGAACCACTAAATGGGTTTTCTTCGCCAGCTACAGTGGTCAGTGGTGCGGTTCAAACTATGCCAGCATACTAGAAATGGAATGTAAGAATCTAGTACTCCAGAGTGGTTGCTCTTGGATAGGCTACAAGAGGTGGGTCAATTCAGAGAGATGTTCCAGCTGGAAACACCAGTGGTTTAAAGACTTTGTGAACCTCTAAGTTATTACATCATTGTTAGTAATCACAGGTTACTTATTCTCCAGGAACTGGTTTAATTCCTCTTGGAATCCATTTGTGCTCTAATATGACATGCTGTTTTGTAGAGACGTGTTCCACAACTTAATTGCATGTTGTCTGAAAAATTTCCCACCAACATTGACAGAACGGCTTCCTCATATAAGATTGTTCCTTCCTGTACATATAGAGCTTTGGGACAGCATTCCTGCTTGTTGCAGGTCTGGAGAACAGAGAATTAACCTTTCCTTCCATGATTGCCAGTCCTTTAGCTTTTATATAAGTTCCTTTTTATGTAATTAGACTGTGTTTCGCTGCTTTGCTGTTATACATGTGTTTTGAGACAGTGCGTGTGACTCAGAGAAATGATGGAGGAACATAATAGTTTCAGGTAAATTGTGGAGAACTCATTCAAGTGACTGGTAACCAAAGGACAGTTCCACATGAGCTGACATTGGTTTCAGGTGGAGATGTGAATGCTGTGTTGCTACTGACTTACTCTGGATTATGGGGGAGGACATACCCTGCTGAGGAATTTCAAGGCATATAATTTCCATGTGGAGAAATGTGGGCAGCATGACATGTGTGTCTGCTTTTCTTCCTGGCAACATCCTTCAAAGCAGTTTGATTGAAAAGAAACTGCAAGGGATTCCACCTGTGATCGATGTTTCAAGAAAGGACATTCACAGCAGAAGTTGTCTAGCCTTGCCAATCTTGACTTTGCAAGGGCTTAATTTATTATAAATGGTTTTTAAGGCTAAGCTTGTTTGTGTGTCAGGTATAATCTAACTAATTTTGTGTTCTTGGCTAATGTGCCACATTTAATTGCAGCAATTGGAATGGATTTCAGGAAACCTTATTCCCAATGTCAAGTGGTTACATTTTCTTGTTTGTTAAAAAAGAAAAATTCTGGGAGCTAGATGTGGGCTTTCACAGGATCAGCTGTATTTTTTTTGCACTATGAGTTTTTCCCAAGGTGGCTCATTTTATTTGTCCTTTATTCAAGTTTCAGAAGGAACCTGGTCAAATGTAGGCAGAAAAATGAAGCCAAAAGTTTCTAAGGAGATTTTATGGATATCTGATAAGATATTGGAAGGGATGCGTGGATTTCCTTTGGAGAAGAATTGCTACTAGGTGCTTCATCTCTAAACATGTTAGGAAATTTCATCAGTTGGTTTCCTAGAAGCAGTTCTCTTGAGGGGTTTACTCACTGTTTTTTTCTGAGTCGAGTATGTTTTTAGATTGTCTGAAATGGAAAGACTGAAGAGGGGCTTATATAGAGTGGGGTGGTTACTGTATGTCTCTGATTAGGGAAAGCATTGATGCTTAAAGGTAATGACCTGCACAGGACCTGATTTCTGACTTTGAGGAGCAGAGAAGAAAAGTTTATTATTCCTCCTTACTGTTTTTAAATGGAGCCTCCTAAGTATTAACCTTAAAACTACCACATATGATCACAAACATTTTTAGAATAACTAGAGGCTAACGATCACTGAGAAAGCAAAGCTTTGGAGCAACACACAGCCTGTCTTACCCTGTTTCCAAGTACACATACCTTTTCTTAGAGGTATTTTTGATCCATGTCCATGAAAATATGCATGGATTCCTTGGTGGAATGCCTCAATATTGATTAGACAATGGATAGAAATGTAATTACGCTCTACTCCTGAGCTGTGTCATTGGGATAGTACAAGAAAATTAAGTCTCAGTTTTCCTACATTTATTGCAAGTCTTTCTTGCTGTCTTATTGTAATTATTTCTTGTAATATATTTAAATTTGCTTTTCTATATGTGGATTTTCTTTGCTGGCTTATAAATAAGAGTTTTTGAACTGTATTGGCACAGGGTTTCAACATGTACGTAGTTAAATCTGGTTTCCCAAATAAAATCTATGAATTTTGTAGTTAACATAAAAAAAGAAATATCCTTATTTCTTTTATACAAGGATGGTCAATGATTCTTGTTTGAGTAATTGCTCCTAATTGTCAGGTTTTTGTCTTTCAGAGCCATTTTAGCTTATTGGCATTGTGGTAACTTCTTGTCTCCGTTCTCACCCAGGTATGAACATGGTTCACGTGACACCAGTGAACTATTCAGTGATGCGTACCTTGCACTGCCCTATGCCTTGTTTCTTCCTCCTTTGTTCAGAAGTTTCTTATGGGAATTGTTAGAATGTTAGAATTTTCCAGCTTAGTGAAGTTAGTGTGTGATGTACAATAACCAGACTGTCCTTGATTTCTTCTTTATTTAAGAAGGCTCCACCCTTCTGGATCCCAAGTCCTTGCAGAACCCTTTTCTCTGATGTTTTTTCTTCTTCTCTCTAAATAATGGCTTGTATTAAATGTAGGGACATAGGAGAAATAAAATTGTTGTAGGAGGAAACTGGCCTGTTACAGCCCCCCGATCTTTGCTGGAAGTGAAATACTGCAGGGTAGTCCAAATCAAACCTTTAGGAGGTGAGATATAGGGAGGCGACCTTTCCTGGCTTGTAACATATCAAGGGAAGTAAATAAATGCGTTCTATTACCTTAGCTATTGAAAGCCAGAATGTCCTTTTTCCATTAAGAGTGTTTTGCTATTCTTTTAGAAATCTCTTAATTAAGGCTGTATAATACGTTTCTAAGGATATGAAGGAAATAATTCACCATGGCTCCAGCAGCTACTGTTGCTTTCCAGTGAAGAAAAGCAAATATTTCTTATCACTTGGAGAGGGAACAATGATTAGAAATAGGCTGTAGTTAGGAATCAATTCCTCTTTCTCTAGGCAGTTTCAAAATATTCTTGGCTGCTTTGCTGCTTTATACAGTGGTGTGCAGATACTGTGCTAAGGTATGATCCTCAGTGCTGGGACATTTCTAGCAGTCGCTTTCCATCATGTAAACTGCTTGAGGTTTGACTGAACCCTTCTTAAAGTTTCTGGGATGCTAAATGCACGTTTGTCGTATCATCACAGCAGTTAGCGTCGTCAATCTGATAGAGTATGGCAGGACCAGAATTGCTGTTGCCTCTTGAGCCTCTCTGGCTGCCTGCAAGCCTAGAAGTGATCTCAGTGTGCTTTTGAATCATAGAATCTTAGAATAATGAGGTTGGAAGAGACTCACTGGATCATTGAGTCCAACCATTCCTATCAAACACTAAACCATGTCCCTCGGCACCTTGTCCATCCATCCTTTAGACACCTCCAGGGAAGGTGAGTCAACCACCTCCCTGGGCAGCCTCTGCCAGTGCCCAATGACCCTTTCTGTGAAAATTATTTTCCTAATGTCCAGCCTGAACCTCCCCTGGAGGAGCTTGAGGCCATTCACTCTCGTCCTGTTCCCTGTCACTTGGGAGAAGAGCCCAGCTCCCTCCTCTCCACAACCTCCTTTCAGGTAGTTGTAGAGAGCAATGAGGTCTCCTCTCAGCCTCCACTTCTCCAGGCTAAACACCCCCAGCTCTCTCAGCTGTTCCTCATAAGGCCTGTTCTCCAGGCCTTACGTCAAGAGTAAGCAGAGTCTAGTTTCTGCAGTGCCAGATGGACAAAGAAGAAAGTTTTAAGAGCTTCCTGTGCTAACAGAGGATTTGCTTGGAGTAATTGTTGGCTTATCCGTGTCCCAGAAAGATTCAGGAGGTGAAGTGAGAGCCTTGACTGCTGCCCCAGCAAACCTGGAACTGAAGAAGATTCTCATGTGTGCTCCCCAGAAGTATAGCAGGGCTTCAGCTCTGGCCTGTGCTGCTCCAGGACCTGTCAATGTCCATACAGGCCTGTTTGAATCGGTCACCCCCTTCCCTCACTTCCACCATCCAACCTGAATTCCTCTGTCTTTTGCTTTTTGGCAATTACCTCGTTTCCTTCACAGGGTAGGTTTGGTTTAGGGAAAATTTGCCTGAGAAGAGAAAAGGTGAACCGCTAAATGTGACACTGCTTAGAAAGTCAAACAAAAAGAACCTTTTTGAATTGCAAAAGGTGACGTCCTTGTAAAAGGCTTCAGTCTGCTTTTTGTTAAACAGTTCTTTAAAGAACTGTCCATCTCCTTCACTTCCTCAGTGCTTACAGAAAGGAGCAATGACAGCAGTGGCTCCAGGTGTCTGTCAGGAGAGCAATAAAAGTTCCAGCCCATTGTGATTGCATTTGATGGGTAAAACCAGACAGATGCTAATTGCCAAACTTGGCTTTCAAGTGGACACTTCTCTTTATGTCAGGTAGAGGAAATGAGAGTGTATGTGGCTTTCAGAAACAAGTCACTGAGTTTTTATGTGATTAAAAGTATTAAATTAATCTTTCATTTCATAGTGCTGATCAGAATTTCTACCAATAAGGCACGTACGTACCTTTATGTTCTGCTGGCACTGCAGTTTCACTGTCTCCCTTCAGAACAGACACGCTGGAAATGTGTCAAATGTTTTCCACTGTACGCATGATGACGACCTTTGAAATAGCACTAAGAGTTCCACGAGTAGATTGTGTCTGGTATCATCTTTGATATAAAGACCTTGTAATCAGTAGGGTTAAAGTAGGCATAATCCAGGCTCCATGTCATTCTTCTGTTTTGTTTCTTTTGCTCCTGCTGTTCCCTTTCTACATTTCATTTTAAACTTGCATTTTAGTTGTGTTCTGAAGATGCTTTTGTCAGAATTATTGCTTTATTTATATAAAGGTTAGAGGTTTGGCACAGGAGTGAACACCAGTCCCCAGTTGCCGCTTTCCCTTCAGGGCTCCAGGAAAACATGTCAGGAATTGATGAAGAACTGCTCGGCCAAGGAGACTGAGAAAGTGCTTGGTGTGAATATGACTAGTTTAACATCCAAGGTACCTCGTTTGTAATGTAACTAATAAACATTTTAGGAGCATCCTGAAGTGGTAGAATGAACTGCCCTGCAGGTTCTCAGAGGAGCGTTCTTAATGATGAAAAATATTATAAATAAAATGTCTCAAACGTAAGCAAGCAGTTTGCATATAACTACAAGAAGAAGTTATTGTTTGCCTTTAAGGATATTAAGAATTAGGTAGAATTGTGTAGGTTGGTAGAGACCTTTAAGATCATCAAGTCGAACCCTTAAACTGCCACTGCCAAGTCCTTCAATAAACTATATGCCTAAGTACATGGCATTTAAATCCTTCCAGAGATGCCGACTCCAGCACTTCCTTGGGCAGCCTGTTCTAGTGCTTGACAACCCATTCAGCAAAGGAATTTTTCCTACTATCCAGTCTAAGCCTCCCCTGGTGCAACTTGAAGCTATTTCTTCTTGCCCTGTCCCTTGTTACTTGGGAGAAGAGACCAGCACCCACCTTGCTACAACCTCCTTTAAGGAGCTGCAGAGAGCGATGAGGTCTCCCCTCAGCCTCCTTTTCTCCAGATTAAGCAGCCCCAGTTCCCTCAGCTGCTCCCCATAACATCTGGGCTCCAGACACAGTTGCCCTTCTCTGGACACGCTCCAGTCCCTCAATGTCTTTCTTGTAGTGAGGTGCCAAAAACTTAACACAAGATTCAAGGAGCAGCAAATATGAAAGGTATGAGAGAGGGCAATATATTTTCCAGAGTGTGCACTTATTTCCCTGCAACAGATGAACTGAAAT
The DNA here is from genome assembly GCA_013389865.1 of Piaya cayana. NCBI lineage: Eukaryota > Metazoa > Chordata > Aves > Cuculiformes > Coccyzidae > Piaya > Piaya cayana. The sequence goes on along the minus strand of WAAB01023683.1, from coordinate 181,737 downwards.
TATTCTCAGTATTCTATTCTGTATCATGTAATGGAATGAAAATTTGAGGTTGATAACTGGCAATTCCAGTGATTTCCTTTTTGTTCCTTGGATATTCTTCAAAATGACAGTGCTTGTGACAAACATCACTTCATCAACAAGAGTCATGCAGCACCTTTTTTTCCCATAGAAAGCACCATGAAAGTATGGGAAAAGTAGACCAGACTCTGAAGTCTTGTTAGGATGGACAACTGCAGCACTATCATCGTTAAAATTACCCTATATTCATGCATGGTCTAGGTATTTTAATTAGTTTACTGGTGAAATAAATGGGGACATATGTTGCCACAGGAAAGTAGCAGGAGATGACAATCCGTTAAACCCTGACAGGTATTGTGGGCTTGAGAATGAATAATGAAATAAGTGACAGTAATTAAAACATGTTTACTTAAGATGACAATTAAGTGAAATATGAGTGCACGGTAAAGTCCTCATTATGATCCAGACTCTGCACGTAAAAATGATGGTTATGTCAAGGGGTAATTAATTTGCTCTTGTAGGTGAATGATAGGTCACTTGTGGCTCTGTCTCACCTTGTTTATGTTTGATGGCCCTTGTAGTGGAGATGGTGTTGTACATTGTGCTCTTGTAAACTGAGGTTCAACGTGATAGTTTTATTTCTGTTTCTAAATAAAAGTACCTTTATGTATTCTAACTGAAGGCATAGTCAAGTGTCAGAAAGTACATGGACTTTCAAACAAGGTGCTCTCTTGCATAAATTACATTTCCTGTTGCTGAAATAATTGTTGCAGCCTGCTTGCATCTTCAACTCCTTCATTTCAGTTTTTATTTTGGCAGTGTGGGACCAAGAATTGTAATTGAAATATTACAAATGGTAATTACTCAGGAAAGCAAGGGCTTGAGGGATGCAAAGAACATCCAAGAAAAGCAGATTTATCTTCTTTTGAAAGACAATTTGGATAATGCTTGAACGTAGAGAGGAGTTTCTTTGAAGTGTAAGTATTCTGAGGCTTGTCCAGGGCTCGTGGAATCACATTGTAATGTTTCCCAGTGTTCAGAGTCCCAGGTATGATTAATTTTTTTAAGAGTTAAAACATCAGATGTTGCTGTGGTGGCTGTCAGTCTGGAACGTTTTCAGAGCCTTGTCAAAGCAGGTGATACAGAGTTGTGTTTGTGGAGAACTTCAGAAGAGCTAAAGAGTTTGAAGTATATTTCACACTGAATTATTTTATGTAGTTTTGTTTTCTTTTTCTCTTATTAGTCAGTGCTTAAAAAATGTATAAAGCAAGGTAAATGGCCACCTGTTTTCCCTTTCTCCACCTGCCATCCAGTGTATAATAGTAATTTTCTTCTGGAGTGTAAGTCTTCTTGACCATATGATGTTGGCAATATGCGAAAACTAAACCTTATTAAGAACCCCTAGAGGATTTTTAATTTTTATTGCATTGGAAATACACAGTGTATAATACACTCCAATATAGTAAAGATAACATACATTACAAAGTACAACACAGTACAGTATGATAGTTGCATGATGCTCATGTGTTTAAAATCTTGGGACTCTGCAAATGTTCAATGCAGTCGGCGTCCTATTGCAATACACTGATTGACTTTGGCAGATGTGCCCACGTGCCTAGGAGTTGTGTTATCTCAGTGATAAATCCTGACAGCAAAATTAATTCCTGTTGGGGAAATAATCTCAGTGAAACCTCTTTATATATCATTTAAGTTTAAGCATGTTTTTAATAAGAGTATCCGGTGCAAAAGTAGTATGTCCTCTGTTCTAAATGATTAATATCTTATTTCTCACTACCTCTTTAAAATGAAAGATACTGAACTGCCAAACTGGCATCAGAAACATCTCTCCTGTTCACTGTGTAGTGTTGTCTCATTTGTCTTGTATGTGTTAATTGTTAGTCGTGGTAGTGTGAAGTCTGATAATCAAATTGTGCTTTCACTGCTTCAATGAAGAGCTAACAGATCCTTTTACTTTGTCTTGGGAACATAAGGATTGCCTTACAGTATCGTGCTAGTGGTCTGTCTTGTCTGCTATCCTGTTTCTCTAACAGTGCTGAAAATCAAATACTGAAAAGAAAATGAAGCAACTCACTACAGCATTATGAAATGACACGATCGTTGGTAGAGGTTAGGAAGAAAAATTATAACATTTTGGTTGGCTTATAGCCACTAAACTGCATACCAATGCCCCGTGTTATTGCTTCTAGAGAGAACACTGTCTAAAACTCTGTGCAGCTAACTTTCAGAAAATTAAGTCACTCAGATGAGACTTAGCTGAAGCGAGAAAACAAATTCTACTTTAGCTCAAACCATGACACACGTATAGTTCTTTCTCTTCGTAGTGGCCTTACATATAGGCTTTAGAAATAGTTCATGTGTCTTCTGTTTCAAGTTGCTGTACCAAAATGTTGTGACTGTTTCTTCTGTGGGCTTTTTATTCCATGGGTGAGAGGGATTGAGTGTCTGGGGGAAGGGTCTCTTCTAGAAGTTTAAAATATGTTGTTGTTCTTGGGGTATATGTGCTACATATTATGACCTCTAACTTTTGTCTTAATGTCATCTTCATTAATGTCTGTACTAACTTACACAAGATTTGACTAATGATCATACTTGGAATCATAGAATAGTTTGGGTTGGAAGGGACCCTAAAGCCCATCCAGTTCCAACTCCAGCTTAACTCTAGCTTAGTAAACAGTTGTAATTGCCTCCCTAGCAAGACTTCCATAAATACAAACTTTAAGTTCTGATTTGTTCTGTTCAGGACTTTGCTGATTTCCAGCTCTACTTTTCAATTATTGCAGGGAAGGACAGGGTTTTCCTTCACATTCTGTGCCATCTGAAGCAGCCTCTAACTCCTAAATTGAAAGTCAAAAATTGATCCTAGGATAAAACCTCACACCTTGGGTTTCCAGGTCTCTGAAGTTAACTGTAGAAATGGAGGTTGAAGAATGTTGTCACCTTTTCTTTCTTCTGAGAGGTGCGTAAAATACAGGGTAAGGATAGGGGCAAACCAAATCTGTTGGAAACAGAAGTCACATTTTTGGTTCCAGAGTATGGATTACGAATTCCAGTGTTTTGTAAATCTTTGCTATAAGCTTCAATATAAGCTTTCCCACCAGCATCAGGTAGTTTGACTTGACTGCTTACTCGAATTTCTAACACTAGACCCTGCTTTCTGTATATGTATTTTAAGGATAGTGTATGTATCATTCCCATTTGGGAAGTAATTTCAGCAGTTTGTAGAAGAGGTTAAGTTTTTGTATTTTGTTCTGTGATTTTGAAAAAAGAATTTTCCTACTAAATTATTATTTTTTAATGTAATTGCATGCTTTCTACCTCTGTGTGTCAGATTTAGTATAAGCAAAGCTCACTATACTGATAGAGACAGAGGAACAATATTTGGATCTTGATACAATGATGGACTTTGCTGAGCAGGTATAGCTCACGTTGACATTCACATTTCTAATAACTAGTATAATCTAAAGCTAATACTTAGTTGAGCTAAGTTTAGCTAAGAGGGAGTACGCTATGGTCAGTACTTACTCTGTTTCTACATTCACTCCTATTGATTCAAGTCATTTAGTTCATAGATTTTGAATTCCCAGAACTACTCCTTGACCTGCTATTGAAGAATAGGGTGGCTTTGTCTTGGCAACACAGAACTGGAGTTCCTCAAATACCCATTAGCTCTGGGCTTATCCTCATTTTACTTTGACACACACAGACGCTTGGAGCAATTAGTTCACTGTTGGCTTACATTTTCTGGATCACATCTACTTATAAAGACATCCTTACGGAAAGCAAATACTTATTACTATCTCAGTAATTCCTCACTAAGGTCTAATTGATTGGCTTGTAGTCCCCAAGTCTACACTGTGAAAGCTTTTATCCTGTTAGAAATCATTTGCTTTCTAGATGGCAGAACTAGATGGCAAATTGCTTAACTCTCGTTGCATGAATGGGAAAACTGTCCTTGGTGAAAGTAAAATCACTGCGTGACATGCAAAACTGGCTTCAGTAGGAGATTTATCTGCTGTAGTTCTGTGATTCGATTTGGTTTGACTCGTCGTGTTTTGGGTTCTGGAATTTTTGCCCCCTGCAAGGGAGTAAAACAATTCATGACAGTTCTAGGAATTGATAAAATTTAGTGGGCTTGATCTGATATGAAAAAAATAACTAAATCTATCACTTAACTTTTTCCTTAAATAAGTGAAATTCTGCTATAGGCCAAATCAGACATTTGGCCCAAAGTCAAATGTGGCTGGTTTTGGAGGGATCATTATTTTCACAGCCAGAGCGTGACTTCTGGGATACAGAAAGGAAAGCTGGAAGCTTTAAGCATATATTTTCATGGAATCAAAAAGGAAATTTGAGATAGAATTGGCACAAAACATGATTTTCATTTACCAGTTTTAGAGGCAGTAAGATTTAGTTTTCACTCTTTTTTTTCCCCTATAGCTCTACCAGTCATTTAAATTTCTTGTTTGAATAAAGACTCTCGGGGGTATATACAGATCTCAGCTTGTGTTTCAGATTCCTACTGACAGCAGTGGGAGATCTGTGTGTGAGCCAACAGTGGTTTATGGCCCATAGTTATTCTGTGCCTTAAAGGCACAATCCACTCCTGCCACTTAATATTTAATTTACATATTCATAGTAAATAGGGTTACCCAGTTCTTTCCCATAATAGTTCTTCAAAATGTGCAGGAGATGAGGATGTTTGCTAATACAGTGTCCTGTTGACTACATCTATAGAGTGGCTTGGACCTTGAGATGCGGGGTTGCCTCTGTTCGTAATTGGCCTTTGGCTTGGAGCTCAGATAACGTTTGGGCTCCCACCGTGCAGCGTGTGGGAGGCTGAGCTACAGCAGCCTCTGCCTTTGTGACCTCTGAGCTCGTTCGTATGGAACACTGAAGAAAAAGGGTTGTCTAAATCCTGCTCTGGGAACTTAAACATTATCTGAGGCATAGGGTTAAGTACTTCTGACAGAGAATCACTGACCAAAACTGCTTGAACCTGGACACCCATGTCATTAGCAGCTCAACCAGGAATTTCCCTTTCTTAGGAAGCAGACTGGAAGGGCAATAGCGATGGTGTCTCCTCTACTCAGTGGATGAGGAAGGGCTCCTTTGGGACATCAGCCTTTGTCAAGTTGGCCCTCCTCAGCTCTCATGTCTCAGAGAAGTTCCTTTTCTACTGGCACAGACTCTGTTCTGCGTTATGGTGTGCTTCACACTTGAAGGGGAGTGTGTGCCTTTTACAAAGCAAAAAAAATTGTACTTATTCATTTAGGAATATTTTCAAGCTTCAGTCAACTAAAGAGAGGGAGGGAAGAGCCTGACACTGTAGTCTAGAGATTGGGGAACTCAGTTGTAGACAGGAATCCCAGGATCCAGTCTCCACTCCAAGGACTACCTATGCATTTTACATTATACACACACTGCAGAAAATGAAAATTCAAGTGATATTGCCTGTAACAGTTAGCAGCATCTGCTTTTGCTGATTCACAGGGATTTGATTGATGTGATTTGAAATTGCTTTGAAGTAGCAAAATCCGCATGGAGTAGGAGCTCAATATTTATTAAACAGAAACTTGTGGCCAGCTTCACACGATCGACTTGTAGCTCTGCAAATATCATTCAAAGCTGTTCTAAAGTTATGAATTGTCATCTTAATACGTGGCACTGGTGTAGAGATATCCAAAAGATCCCATTCAAACATCTTGTTTCCATTTGCTTGTAGCTATTACAGGTATTGTCTTCAGGGCTAAACTGTTCCATGCATCATTACAGACACATTTTAGCTCTGAGGCTGAACAGCCCCATTGCACATTTGCCCTTTTTTTGTTGATAATGTTGCACAATTTAAATGAAGTTAATTATTTATTTCCAAAGAGAATATTAAGGAAAATGTTGGTTTTGAAAATGTTTTAATGGCCTTTCCTTTGGAAAATTTGTCTGGACTCCATGGAATTGTGACACTGAGCGGTGTTAGCATCTCCTAAGGGACAGGAGATGTTTTTTGAGAACAGTCTTTGCTTAACACCCCTCATTCTGTTTGAAGATAAAGATGCAAAAGGAGGGAGAGAAAGAGAAAGCACTGAAATTAGGTGCAAGAGGAGTTGCAAACCTGATCCCTACTTCACTCCATGCCTTTGGCCTGATAGGAAAGAGGAGCTTTTCTTATCGGTGGAAGACCCGGAGTAGTGAAAAGCCAATCAGAAACCTGTTCTCATTTTCACACAGTACTATTTTATGCTTTTCTATTTCTCTGCAATTTCTGTGTGTTTTCAACCTTTCCCAATAAAATAACTTTCAGATCCCTAGTGATACTTCTATGTAGTCATTGGGATAAAAAGCTGGTTAGTGGATTTGGCTGTGAAAGTCACAGAATTATGGAAACTGGAATATTTATTGACAGACCTGTCAGAGGATTTGTTAAATAATAATGGAAAATTACAGACAACAAGGTGGTCTCATTATCTTTGGTAAATAATTAAATCAAATATCCAGCAGAATTTGTTTAATCTTTCCATGAATTCATATTGGATTTCTCCAGACAGTGCAGCAACTCTTTCCATCCTGGTTTGTTTGGGTTTTCTTAGCACAGTTGTAAAAATAAACGGTGATGTTTCATGCAGGCCGGTACTGGAAATATTATTCTTCAAACAAATTACCAATGTGTTTAAAAAACTGCTATCACTTTTCTCCCCCTTATTTGATTACACGAGCCCCCCTGATGGAGAAAGTACTTGCTTTGCAGAATTTGTTTTACAGAGCAAAGTGAGAATAGGGATTATTTACATTTGAAATAGTAAGCAGCAAATGGGGAAGGAAGGAAGGAAGTCCTATCATTTAGTGACTGATTTCCTTTCGGTGCAGCAAATGTTTCATAAGATTTATGAGGGAATCACTGTCCATTCATCCTGGGGGAGCCTGGTTGGAGCCCAGCTTTATCACCTCCCTGGAAACAGAAGAGGAGAGACCTTCACTTAGGAGAAAGTCTGAGCAAAAAGGTATTCTCTCTGTTCTTTCAGGGAAGTGGTCAGGTGCTGGGTTTCCTGGACTTCTGGTGCTGTTAAGCTGAAGCAGGGAGTGCTGGAGGCCATCTGGGACTTTCTGGGGAGCTCTTGGGAGCTCTCAGGTTTGTATCATTCTTTCTTTAAATCCTGTGCTCTGCACTTTGTCAGAAGGTCCACTTTGAAACAACTGTTTGATAGGAGAATTAGTTCTTGGAACCTGCCTCTGCAAGTTTTTGCGTTAGTCCTGCCCTTCCTGGTAACGCTAGCTTACCTCTAATGATCATCTTCTGGGCTTGGGAACAGTGGATCCTGAGACCTCCACATCACTGGTGAAGCCAAGATCCTGAGCAGAGAGCCTTAAGGATTGCTCCACCGCAGGTAAAATGTATAATGCAAAGGTAATACCCCCAAAAGTATAATCAGGATCAAAAGGTGGGAATCTTTGAGTGGTTTGGGTTGGAGGGGACCATAAAGATCATCCAGTTCCAGCCCACCTGCCATAGGCAGGGACATGTCCCGTTGGATCAAAGCCTCATTCCACCTGACCCTGAACACCTTCAGAGACAGGTCATCCTGACTTCTCTGGGCAACCTTTGCATAAGTTATTTCTTTCTTATACGTAATCCAAATCTATCTACTTTACTTTAAAACTCTTACCCCTTGTCCTACCACTACAGGCACTGGTGAAAAGTCTCTCTCTAATCTTTCTTGTAAACATTCTTTAGGTATTGAAAGGACACCATAAGGTCTCCCATCCTCTTCTCCAGGTGAAACAACTCCAGATCTCTCAGCCTTTCTTCACAAGAGAGAGAGATCTCTGATTGAGGCACTTCTTGAGCCTCTGGGGAACAGACTCTTGGGAAAGCATTGAGGTTTTAATACACTGTAAGCCTTTGCTTCTCGTAAACGTCCAGTCTAATGCTGGGGATGTGATTTTTGACTGCTGCTTGGCTAGTTTTCAGGAGATATTGTTGCATGTGGCAGCCTAAAGACGTGTCTATTCCGATAAGAAGCATTTGTATTTCTTTATGACTGTGACATATTCAGCCTCTTCCAGCCTGTAGATGAGGGAATAGTTTTAAGCCTCCCACTATGGCCCAAAGTAAAGTGCACTGTATCTGTGCCACTCTGTTGCCCAGATAAAATACAGGAGAGTGTGTTTTGAAACAAATATGTTTACAGCCAGTATTATTTGAGGCAAAACTCATCATTGACATAACATAAAGCTTGCCTGTGAGATGCCTTTTATCCAACCCTTTCATCTTGTTAAATATAGTTCAGTGTTCTCTTTTTTTTGTTCTGGTGAACAGATGATTGCATTAATTTAAAGAATAACAGTTGGCACACCAGACATGCAAACGGAGCGAGACTATGGAGATAAAACAGGGAGTAATTGGTCCGTTAAAGGAACTTGATTTTATTCATTTAAAAAACTAAACGCTATTCATTAAATAGAAGCCTGTAGCCACAGGTCCTGTGTCTTTCATTCACTTCTGTATAAGTGGGCTTAGAGATAGCTTGGAGTTGTGCTTCTGTAATGAATGAGGTAGTCTTCAGTGCTTTAAAAAAAGATATATTGTTTAGGGAAGGTGGACGGCTTTCAACTTACTTTTATTCTCTGTGATCACTGCCTGAATAAGTTCATCTTAATGAGAAACTGATATCCTACTGGTCCAAATATATTCAAAAAAACCCTGAAGTCATCCTGAGTTCAAGTCTAATTTTTTTTGCTGTAGAAGACTGATAAAAGGCAATGACATCAGCCTTGCTAATAGCCCTTCCTTTAGCTTATTGTTAACGATCACCATCAAATCAAATGCAGACTTGGGGGAATTCCAAAGACTTGAACAGAGCTGTACCAGTGATAAATTTTGCCCAGTTTAGATACCAGGAATAAAAGCACTCAGGCCCACGGCATGTCCAGTGAGCTGCTAGTAAATCCATCTTTCCCTCTTAGAAACAATTGTACAAATTGACAGGTTTTTCTCATTTCCCTGGGCATAAATCCCTGGGTAGTAAATCTATAATGTGCCCCTTTTGAGCTCCTTTTCAATGTTTTGCCTCTGCCAGGAGAAATCCACGCATTGCAGGTATCGTCACTGTGCTAGTTATCTATTGTAGAAGGGATTCCTGCTGGGAACACATCTGGTAGCTAAATAAGAAAGCAGATATCCAATGATACCTATTCTACTGCAGCATACTGTACACAGGTAGGACAATTAACAAAGGATAATTAGCTGCATTTTACTCACAATATTTTATCACACACCATAAAACTTCATAAAATCGCAGAAAACTCAGGAACAAGGTTACTAAGAGGGAATACTTGGAAGAAAGAACATTAGTTTTCCTGATTTCTCTTCTTCCTTTTCCTGTTCAATGAAGCCAGGAGAAAATAACTGCCCATCCAAAAGTATGACTGGATTCACCTTCTGGAATTGGCTGTTGTGGTGTTATTGATGTAGTTCCATCAGTTATTGTCCCCTGAAGATGAATGCTGGTAGGGAAGAGGGTGGGACTGTACACACACAATTGGAAGTGCGATACATTGATCTCTGATGTCTTTAGAAAGAATATATTGAGTGAAGGAGGGGTGGAGGGATGAGGTTTGTTCAGACTGGAGAAGAACAGAGTAAGACTGGGATCCAGTTACTGTCCTCTGCCACCTGGATGGCTCTGGAAAGAAGGTGGAGCCAGACTCTTCTGAGAGGAGCAACTTGCAAGGACAGGGAACAACAGGCACAAGTTGCAGCAAGAGAAGTTTTAATTCGATCTCAGGGAAAACATCTTTCTTGGAAGAAGTGGTTTCAAACTGGAACTGAGGCTTAACAGGTGCTGGGATACCCATACCTGGAGATATTCAGAGCCTAGGAAGGCTCTGAGTTATGAACCAATGATTATAATAATGTCTCCCTTTTAGCTGCTACAGTATAGATACAGAAGATTAATTACATGAACTCCATGAACCGTTTTTGTTCACTGTTTGAAATTATGAGGTATGTAGATGTTTGGTGTGTGGAGAAGGTAGTTCTGTATCCAAAGCTGGTGTAGTAATGAAGGTATGGAAGTTGTAAAGTTAAGAGATCCTGAACTCTGGGATTCCCTTGCCTAAGAATGCTTCACTTTGTCATATTTATGTTTTGAGGTAGATTTCTGTAAGATCTTAGAAGAGGAGGCAAAAGTTTCTCAGCTCACATGGGTGGAGTGATGTTGGCTGTGGTGCTGCCTGCAGTGGGAGGTCATTTACCATCCTCTGGATGAGTGAATTGTGTTGGCTGGAGTGCTCGACTCTCCAGGTCTTTGGGTCTGTTTGGTGGCAGTGCACTGAGTAAACAAAAGAACCATGAAGATTACAAAGAGAAAACAAAACTTGGAGAAAACTGAGGTGCTTACACAAATACCACAACTCACAAATAACAGAACTGAGTCACATCTGTGTTTTAATAACTACCCACATTGCTGAGACTGCTCAGGACTGTTCACCGATAGTGCTTTGTGCAAAGAAAATATGGAGATTTACAGTAAATAGGTTCCTAATATATCTTAATTGACAAACATTTTTGAAGTTCAATAACCACCTTTCAGAAAAATCTTCTCTCAGTTGATTTCACGCTCTGCTTTCCAAGCTGTTTGAGTTTACAATTTATGAATTATTTTGTTTCTGATGTAATTTTTTTAAAAGAAATGACATAGATTTCATTTTCGACAAAATGAATGTGTAGCTGTTGAAGTCTTTTTGAGAACTAAACGTCATTATTATGTTTTTCCCTTTTCTATTTTTGTATAACACCATCTGTTTAGTAAACAACAAAATGGATTGATAGGAAACCTAAAAAGTTCATAATGACAACAAAATAATGTGTGACAGATTAGATAAGAACAAGTCATTAAAATGGCCTATAAAAGGACAACCATCTGTAGCACTAAAATAATCTTTCTATTGATGACAGTAATAACTTTCTAAGTCAATGACAATTTTGGATTTATGGCATAAATAGTGATCGTATGAACCAAATAAGTGGAATATGTTTTTTGTAATTAATGAATACTTTTTTTTCCCCTATTGCCCTTGTGAAGAAACAGAATTTATACAAAATATATGTGTGTGCTTAATATAATGACTTGTATATTATCTCCCAAGCTCACAGGAAGCAATTATAAGTTCATTAAAAGTATTATACGCAAGTATTATATTATATGCAAGTGTGGGGAAAATGATATTACGATTACAGAAAATGTGTCTAATGCCCTTTGTCCCTCAGAAAATCTTAACACTAGTCAAGGAGAGTGCAAAATGCTGAGGGTGCAGTTTTAATTAAAGTTTCAGGTGCACACAGATACCCTCTTGGAGAGGCCAGTGGGTGACCCAAAAGGAGAATGTGTGTCTGTTATTTTAATTAAAAGGGTATCTGCTCTTAATGGTTTGATTATCTGACCTCTTCAAGGGCGTGTTATAGGGATGTTTCTACTTTCTGTTGCCTGGAACTCTGCCTGGGGACCAACTCTGGCCTTTCTGACCCCAGGATGCCGGGGTCACCTCCGTGGATTAGCATCTTGCTGGAGTTCTCCACACCCTGACGGATGAATCCACTTGAGAGTCAATTTAATTCCTTGTACATGGAAATTTATGTTCTTAGACTTAAAGCCACCCTTGTAATTCACTTTGAATGCAAAAAGGAATTCACTGGATAGAAAGTATTACCTCTGCTTCTTTTATTAGGCATATAGTTAAAGCTTTTCATCTCCAAAGTACTTTAAAAATGCTAATTAACCTTCACAAAACTTCCCTCTCCTTAATGGTAGGTGGCACATGAATGACTCCCTGCAACATTATAATCCAGCCATTTTAGTAATTAGTTTTGAAGTATAGCACATGAACTAATTAGAAAATTGTGCAACTGCTAGGCACCTGTTGGCTACAAACGCCTGGGAACTATCCAGAAACGTCACAGAGTTTCAAGTGATGCTGTAGTTGTGTACCTCACAGAGTAATTAATTCTTTGTATGCCTTGAGACAGGTCTCTGGGAGTCAGCAGTACTAAAAGGGCTTCTTGAAAGCTTTTCTCTTTTCCAGCCCCTCGCGTCCTCCTTTTTCTCCTTGTTGAAGAGCTTTGAGGCTGTGGAATGAGAGGGCTCTGCCAAGCAGCAGTGCATTTTATTAATTGTGTGTGTACACAAGTAAGGCTGCGGCCAAGAGCTGTGCCTGCCTGCTGAAAGAACAACCGGAGTCAGAACTGAGCGGTTTATTGAAGCAGATCCCACTTGCTTGTCATGGGCCAGATCGCATCCCTACTTTTCAAGCAGAGGTAGCTTGAAGCCACCAAAAAGCACACAGAAAAGTAAGAAAGGACAAGCTCCTTGAGGGTTAGCTTTCTCTTGGTTGATGGGGGACTTTACATTCATGTTAAAGGACAGGCTCAGTATGGTCATGTTGAGTTGTTTTTACCTTCTTCATTCCCAGATGCTAAGCAGAGACGAAACTTGGAACAAATGCTGAGTGCTCAGATTGTGTGTATTCATATACATGCGTTTGTGTTCATATATGTTTGTGATCATATATGTGATTGCATATGAAACAGTACTTCACACTTTCTGTTCTTTCTACGAAGTGTGCTCTTTACTTCTGAAATAGTGTTCCTAGGCATTTCTCAAAGACTGCAGTTCTACCAGATCATAGAGCTCTAATTTGTGCTGGTCAGAAGTCCATTTGAGTTGCCTAAGCAGAATCCTTGTTTATGCAGTGTAGGTTTAATTAAAGAAAAGTGTTTCATTAAATGGTTCCAACCCTAGAAGATACCCCAAGCAAGCCTGGATTAATTTTGTGGGTCAGAGTCTTCAAGGACAACAGTCTGATTCTTTGTACTTTTCATGTAAAGCAAAACAGTCTGAAACTGGAAATCGGATGCTCCACATCCTCAGATTGGTTTGCTGCAGCGTCACAGTCCTCCTGTGACACTTTTAGTCAGTGATGCTGTGATTCTTAATGTTTTTTCTTTTATATGTCAGACTTCTAATAGTATCTAAGATAAACTCTGTTGTACAGATAAGCACAGCTGAATTCCAGTTACTGCCCATGGTAGGGATGGTGAAATCGGTTGCTCGTTTCCCTGTTAGGATATTGTGTTCATTCTCTGCCTAGGATAAATCCATTTATAGCACTTACAAGTATGTAGCTCATGATATGTAATAATGTCATATCGCTTGTTTTCATCTCAGTCAGGGAATTTTCATGAGTTCCCCTGATATCCTGTCCTGTGAAGACATAACGAATTTCCTCAATTTTAAATTTAAACGACTTTGTATAATTATGTTTGCAGTTAAGATGTCACTTCTAGATAAGTTGACATACAACGTACAGCTGTCACTTCCATCATTTTGATATTTTACTTTTCTTCACTGTCCAAACATCTCTTCAAAACTCCAGTGACAAAAAAAATAAACAAACCCATAAACAATATTGTTTCACGCTAAAACCAAAATCATTGCCTGTCCATTGAAGACATGGGACTAAACTGCTTAGGATTTGTTTGCAGATTTGTTTTGTATCAGTGTTCAACAAATGTTTTCTTTAGTTTTCTGGGAGAAAATAATTTGTCTGATTTTCCTGTAGTGAATAACTGTGAGCTTTGCATAACTTCAAGCCTACACTGAAATTGTTATTCAATTTTGTAATTAAAAAAAAAAATTAAGTGCTTTCTTTTTAAGGGGGTAGGAATCCCCATTTTTCTATGCCAACAGAATCAGATCAGCTTCTTTAGAACAGGTTGAGCTGGATGACAAAAAAAGTTGAATGCTTATCTGCCAGTTTGTGTAGCAAGATTTTGTTGTTCTGAAATTCTCTATTTCACTTAGCACTCAAGCTGTTCCTCTCCTTTCTACCATCCCTTATTGTGCCTGGGCAGCAGCAGGAGTTTCTGGGTCTCAGGGCCTTCCAAAACTGGTCTAATCATGCTTTATCCCGAGGGCAGAATGGTTTGCTGCCATTACCTGTCTTTATTTTTCATTATATTTTTTGTCTTCAGATGGCAATTCTTCTGCAAGGACTGGGGTTTCCCATAGCTGTAACTTTTTAAAACTTAGTACTTATCACTCTCTACTGCTTCCCAATAGGAGGTTGTAGTGAGGTGGGCGTTGGTCCCTTCTCCCACGTAACAAGTGATTGGATGAGAGGAAATGACCTCAAGTTAAGCCAGGGGAGGTTTAGGCTGCTTATTAGGAAATATTCCTTGACTTAAAGGGTTGTCAAGCGCTGGAAGAGGCTGCTAAGGTAGACCCACCATCCCAGGAGGGATTTAAAGGATGTTTATGTGTGGCACTTCAGGATGTGGTGTAGTAGTGGCTTGGCAGTGTTGAGTTTATGGTTGAACTTGATGACCTTAAAGGTCATTTCCAGCTTAAATGACTCTGCAATTCTATTTCTTTGCTTCTGGTTTGCATGCCTTCAGAGGAGAGAGCAGTCTTCTTGGACAGATCATAGAGACTTTCATCTACATACATTTTAATCATTTGCTCTTAAATTTACTCCAGAAAGCACCTAAACCTGTCCTCTTCCCCAAGAACTAGGGATCAAAATGAATATTGAAGTGACAATATTTTAAAACTTGAAACTGTTTTTCTTCCCATGTATCTGTACTTACCCTCACATGAATATTTATTTGATAGAGCGTCTTCAAATTTTTATTGACTTCAATGTGAGAGTTCTTGTAGTTCACTACATTGGAAAATATTAACTTTTACTTAGGTAGACATTAGAATTTTGTATTAGACTAATGTATATTACAAGTCCAACTGAGTAGGTTTTTTTTAATCTTGCCCATACCAATAATCAGCTGTGGAGGATATGAGAGAAGTGCCACAGAAAAACAGAGGGTTTTTTTCTTGTTTAATAACCATAATTTTTAATTCTCATCTGCTGTGACTGCACTAATGTAATATTGTTGAGTTGTGCCTGATAGAAACTGTAAACTTTAGCGTAGAATTTAGTGCTTTAATATTAATGAATTCAGTATTGAATTTTTCTGAGCACTCACTGGATGAGTGAAGCAATAAATCAAGAGCTGTTTAGTGTAGTTCTTCTGCACTAGGTTTTTGGAGGGTTCACTGGAGGTGATTTTTTCAGAAAAGAGTATAGAGCAACAGAGGTGGATTCTCTTCCTTTCGTTCTTTTCATGAATTATTTAGGGAGTTGGTCAAAGAGGACAGGCTGATAGCACTTGCTGTTTCTTAGGAAAGTAAAAGAGTTTGAAAAGCTAAAAAAGCTACTGGAACTACTGTTAATTCAAGGTGTAAGTTATACTCACCTTTTTATGTATGTGTCCTCATTTTAGATGCCCAGTAAAAGTTGTGTTTTCATTCATGCCAAAATTTCAGTAGTGGTTGTGATAGGAATGACTTTTAAATTTGTTTTATAATGTTTTAGGCAGTACCCACCTCATAACTAATCTATATTTGTGCATTGAATGAATTTTTCAAGATGACAACTGTGTGCAAAACATAGTACATTTCATTTCCTGAGAATCTGCATCCTATCAAAGTGATCTACAACTTGCTTGATAAACTAGTCTGAATTCTAAATTCACATGATCCATAAATGAATTTAGAAAATACTGGTGGGTTCCAACACATTTTTTTTAATGACACTTTCTAAGACGCTGCTCTAAGTATTCATGGCACTAAAACCAGAAGTAGCATTTGCTGGTACCTGCAGGTAGAGCTCAACCTGTAAGCTCAGGTTGTAATCTAATACTTTGTGTGATGTATGGTTTCCACCAGCTTCTCTTAGAAACTTACTAGTTAACAGAATTGTGGGTACTTCTATTGTAGTAGATATTGAAAGAGCAAGAGCAGAACTGGTTGACTCTTGTGTGGTGAGTAATCCTCCAGCGTTTGTCATCACAGGTAAAAGTTATAGGTAAGTAGCTCAGTTACTAATTCCCAGCCTGTGGTAATATTAGCAATATGAAGCTTACTGAATTGTAATTTATGGTTTTGGTAGGAAGTAAATGAATGTAAATATATGAATTTGTTCTCCTGCGATAAGCTTTAATCAACCAGTTTATGACTCTCCTCATCTGTTTTCATACAAGTGTTGATGCTCTGCAGCACCAGAGTTCTGTTTTTCAAGCACGTGCTGTCTTTGCTCCAGCAGATGCGAGCACGGAGGTCACTGTGCCCTGTGTTTCATGCTGGTCTGGGCTTGCTTACTCTAGAGGTTGATGTTTGTGCAACTATGCAGGTACTGACACTCCACACATTCTTGAGAACTTTATTTATTTGCTTTAATTACATTGTTATACAGAGAAAAAGATTAATCTGCCTTAGCCTGAGGGCAGACTCAGAGAAAATGGCACAATCAAACTGAGACACTTGCTTACCCGCTTGTTTTGTATTTTTCTAGACCTATTTATAAAAAGACTCTTGGGTGTTCTTGCATAGGCTGAGGCTCCAGTTGCACCCATGAATTGTTCTGAGACAAGGAGCTTCAGGTCTGAAGCCTGAAGGCGATTGCCTGAGGGAGCTGCACACAATCAGGCTGTGCTGAGCAGGACGTTCCTCGCCCCAAGCAGAATCTGCCCTCACCTAGAGCATCTGACAGCCAACTAGTTTCATCACGTGTAGCAGCTTTCTTTCTTTGGTATGATTGCTGTTTTCCAAAGAAGTAAGATTAATGGCTGAATTTATTTCTTATACTTTAAAACTAAACAAACTAAAAAAAAAAATCACTGATTTATACTAATTTATCTGTTTGCCTTCGCTGTCCTTTAGCTTAACAGCTTCATCCTCCTTTTATCTTTTCCCTATACCATCCTTAGCTCTTCTGTTATATGTATTCTTAAAAAAGAGATCTCTTATTCTGGTATGTTAAGCTAGTTTGAGTTTTCCAATAATGAGATGTATTGAACAAGTGCATAAGTGTATGACAGTAAATTAAAAAATCAGCATTGCTTTTATCTAGTCCACCTTGTGTATGTGTTGGTAAGCCACTTAAACTTGCTTGAATCAAAGAATCATAGAATAACCATGTTGGAAGAGACCCACCGGATCATTGAGTCCAACCATTCCTATCAAACACTAAACCATGCCCCATAAAACACTATAACCTCTTCTGTCATTGTCTCCTCCTCTTGAAAAGGAGAGAGAACATTTCTTTTTTCATTAAGCAGCTTCTTTGGTGTAAAATTAAAATGGAGACCTCTTTCTAGGCTGTGAAAGTTTTTTTGAGTAAGATTTCTGCTGGTGATGGAAGATAACTTTAGGTCAACCTGCTTTGTTTTTCCTTTGGTTTTGGTTGAGGTCTTAGAAGTAGTTTGTTTCTTAGAAGAAAAAACACATCTTAGAAGAAAGAGAATTGATTAGAGGATTCATCTCTTGGAAGAAAGACTTTTCTTTCAGGATGACTGAGCACTGGAGCAGGCTGCCAGAGAGGCTGCGGAGTCTCCGTCCTTGGAGATATAAAAAAAACTCCTGGGCATGGCCCTGGGCAACATGTTGTCAGTGACCCTGCATGAACAGGGTCCTTCAGCTGGGGGGAATAAGATGATCTCCAGAGGCCCATTCCAGCCTGAACCATTCAGTGATTCCTTGATGGAGCGTTAGTCTTGGCTCTTTTCGATGTGCATCTACCTTGTCCACTGCAGTGCATGATGGTGTCTCTGCATCTGCTCTGACAGCGTCAGTTAATTTCAAATCAATACAACGTGTTGTTTCCAGCCATAAAACCTGCCTGTTCCATAACTGGTGTCAATATCAGTGTTTGATTTACTTGGCTGGTATAGGTTTAGAAGGAACTATTATTATACATGTCGTGAAAATGTCAGAAAGGGCTAACTTCCCTTGTCTTAAACCCTGGCTTCATCTGCATTCAGAATACATGCTGTTTGCTTGAACTCAGCAGAGAAGACTTTGCCAATTTGAGCGTCTCTCATTTAGACTTAAAAACATCAATTCTGTAAACTTCTGTAATATTTCTTGGTTTGGAACTTTAAGTGAATCCAAATTGTTCTGCTCCTTGTTGAAAGCCTGTCACTTAACCCCGTGTAACAGTGTGAGTTTCAGGAACACTTACACTACCTCTCCAAACAGATTTCTATGCTCACTCTATGGGAAGGTCTCTGCCACTTTTAGAAGGGTTTTACTAGTTTGGGGGTTTTTGTCCCTTCTTCTCCCCCAGCTTTTCTTTCCCTTGATTTTTTTTTTCTTTTTATTACTTTCTACTAGTTAGTGCCTACTCATACATGCAGAAAGTCTTACCAAACTCAATGGCAGGGTTCCCAGATATCTCAGATACGGTCCAAACTATCCACAGCTGGAATAGATGGACTTAATTTAATTGCTGTTGCCTATCTCAGTGCTTAATGAGTGCTAAGGACAGCATAAGGCTGCAAGATCTAGGGGTGTTGGAGAAAGGTTGATCGTTTTTTAAGAGAGGAATAGGACTGAGAAATATGACAGGCATTTTTGAAACACGGCAATATTTGAAAGCTGAAACCTCTTTAAGGTTTTCCTTTTGCTTTCGGAGCAAATCTAACAATTTTCTAGCTGAACACCTTTCCCCATCTAGTTCTAGTTATAAGACTAATGAAAGAGAGCTTTGTAATAGGAAAGGATTGCAGTGTTAACTCAGGAGCTGTTCCTTTCCTTCGTGTTCTTTGCTCCCTCTTTTGGTACGCTCTTTATTAAATCATTCTATCCTTCTCCTTGGCTGCCGCAGGCAGTTTTGGAACTACTGGCCCATAAAAGACATTTGTGGCACAGGTGGTTTGGGGAGTATAGCAGTTCCTCTCCAACAGTCAGCTGCTCCATGTTTTGATGTCTAGAAGACAGCTTTCTTAATTTCATTAGATAGGAGGTGGTCCAGAAAATTGAAGGTGCTGACAGTTCCAAGCAGCTAATTATAGACTAGAACTGTTAGAGTTATTAGTCCTCATAGTTTCCTGACAGCAAGAATTGTTTATGTTTTTTAAGATACTGAAAAAATGTGAAAACCAGGTAGAGCCTTTAACACGTAATGAAATGAGGAAAGCTTTGGTGCTAATAATATTCCTTATTCTTTTTCCCTCTACCTAAGCTAAATTTTATTGAAAAATCATCACCAAAACAATATTCACAGAGAGGAGAGGAGCATATTGAAGTGGATAGGAACTACTAGTACTATGTTTTGTAAATCTGGTCCTACTCTCTGATGGCAAGAGAGCAGAAGGTACCAGTGGGTACAGGAGAACAGACTTGTGTGCTGATTTTTTCTTCATCTCGATGATGGAGAGGCATTGTTGGGCTAATTAAGGCATTGCTTTTAATAACTTTTCTCATTCTGATTTTTTAATAGAACTACAAAAGATATTATCTTGATTACTTGAACTTGTGATGTAAAGAAAGATCTTGGAGAAGGGAAAATTATGGTGAGTGATGCAGAAGGAAGGGAGGTCACAACAAGAGCTGATGTCTTGCACTGTGGATAGATGTGGAATTTATCTGGAGCAAGTGGAAGTGGTTTGGTTGGTTTTTGTTTGATTTTGGGGTTTTTTTTTGTCTGTTTGGCACTGTCTATAGTTTTGTGGCTTTAGTCTAAGGGACCCTTATGCATAACCTTACATCTACTGTCCTTTATGAGCTTCTATGGCCTCTGTTCAGGCACATACTCTAGCACAGCACACTGATCATAAGACTTGAGGACTTGTGATTCAAAACTAGTTACCACTTGTTTTGTTTTGTTTAATAAGTTGCAGGAACAGCAGTCTCTAGGCTTCATGCTCTGCTTTCTTTATGGTGTAATATATTTGTAAACATGTTTCTTAACTTACTTCAAAACATGTTTGTTCTGCCTCATTTATTTGCAGATAACTTACTGTCTCTTGGATCTTTAGCTTCTTGTTCTAATGATTGCTTTGAAATATTATTTTAATGAACCTATGAAACACATCATTTTACTCTTTTTTTGTGGTTGGACTGCTAATGATACTCATCCATTAAGTAAATGGTTTTGTAAGCAATACAAATGTAATAAATAAAGTTAGTCAGTTCTTTTTTACCACTTTTCTGCTGATAGGCATACCGCATGCTGGGAAGGTAATGTTTCATGACCAGAATAGTTTGGTTTGTAGGCGGACTGGGAATCCTTATATTTAGATTCAGTCAAAGAGCTTTGGAGAACATTGCAAACTATAATTTATGTACACCAGAATTTAAAATTCTTAATCTGGTTGCAATATAAGGTATACGATTGACTTCAGGAGTGTTCTGAGGCGTTGTGGTGCTTCACTTCGCCTGGGTGTTGGTGGAAATAGAATTGAATCCCTTATTATATAATTGGTTGAAACCAGCCCTGAAAGTGGCGTTTTAGCTGCTGAATCTAAAAGCTCTGAAATATGGGAACATGGCACTGAAACAAAGAAAGGTCCTGTGGTTGGGAGGTGCAGGAGGTGCAGTGAGAAGATGTTACATTTGCCACAGCTGGACAGATCTCCACCCCTGTCTTCCCATAGAAAACAGTGAGCATGTGCTTACGTCTCAGAAGGGTGCTGGAGCTTATTTCATTAATGCTGTCATGTGCTGAATATGGAATTTACACCAAATAATGTTAAGGCAATTTATTTAAGATGAATAACAAGTATACTCAGAGTTAGTTATCGCCTGAGGAGGACTGCAGGTAGAAAAAGGCTCCTGTTTCAGTGTTTCAACCTGATCTCGAACTGCTCAGGTTTCGTTTGAGGCTGTCAGAGGAGGCTGCAAACTGTCTCTTTCGGCACGCCGCAGTGATTCTTGCTCATCCAACATCTGCTGGGGTCATCATTACAAATAACCCATTGGATAGACAGATTGTGGAAGAAAGCCAACGTGGCACATTCTCATCACAGACCTTGCAAATGGCTAGAAATAACAACAGTTTATTGACCTACAAGGTTTAGCATTACAGCGAGGTACCTGGATTTAAAAAAAATCTAAAAAGGTAAAAAAATGTAGCATGCAGATCACAAAAAGATTAAAATTATTTTAGTTTTCCATTGCTTTATTTTAATATTTGAATGAGACTTTGAGCAACCTGACATGGTAGAAGGAGTCTGTGCCCCTGGCAGAGGGGTTGGAACCGGATGATCTTTAAGGTCCCTTCCAGCCTAAACCATCCTGTGATTCTATCAGTAACTGAAATATGAGACTTTGAGCAACCTGACATGGTAGAAGGAGTCTGTGCCCCTGGCAGAGGGGTTGGAACCGGATGATCTTTAAGGTCCCTTCCAGCCTAAACCATCCTGTGATTCTATCAGTAACTGAAATTAGATGGTAGAGATGGATATTTAGAATAGAGCCATAGCCCCTGTGATCCTAAATGGGGAATTTTCTTAATGGAGAGAGATCTTTTCTTTGAACTTTTGGGCAATCAATAGCAGACGTAACAGTGCAAAACTTCTAGGTCTGTGCCAATAGCCTAAAAATATCAAGGTGGTTATAAGTTATAAATGAGACATTTCCTTGAACAACTAGAGGTGATTCCCTAATGAGTTTCACAATTCTTGTTTTATTTTTTATTATATTTTAATAATCTAAAGATACCAGAAATCTGTAATTTACAACTGTCGAATGTAATCTGACTTAGTCATGAGAAGGCTGGGTTTAGCCATGCATATGGAAATGCCATAATATTTTACCAGGTAATGATAACTGGATAATTTAATTTGAAAGGATAGGTCAGAAGTCATCTTTGAAATGTTATTAAGTCACTGAAGAAATGAGAGTTACTATAAAAATTATTATTTTATCTCTCTTGGAGGAAGCAGTGCTTTTGCTCGCTCCAAGTGGTTCATTAAGGCTTCAGGTAGCCAGTACAAGCAAGAGTTACTTCCCCCAAGATTTTGAAGGCAGCTGCTACTAAGGATGAAAAACGAATTTACTCCTGTTTTGTAAGGTCTTCTACGATCACTACTAATTTCAAAGCAGATAAAATATAAAGCATTGCCAGCAAGCATGCTTCTACTGCCCCAACTTTTTTTTCTTCAGTGACATTTTAAAATGATTGCCTCGGGCATCCATTCAGAGAAAGAAGTACAGAGGTGATGGAAAATGGAGATTTTCAAATGACTTGCCCACATGGAGATGATTTGAGAAAATTATCCCATTTTCTAAATGTCCCAGCATCACGAGATGCACAAAAGATTAGGATTTGCTTTGATTGAAGGGCATTTTTCTTAGGCTTTGGCTGTGTTCTGAACTCTAATGTCTGCTTCACTGGGGCTTGAAGCACAGTGCAGGCTGCAAGTTGCTGGGTTGGAGTTATGTTTTATGGAGGATTTATTTTTTAAAATATCCTTTGACTTCTGCATTGCGAGTGTGTATGTATTAGCCTAAGAAAGCTAAATGCAAATTTGAGGTGGAATTTTATTTTCTGCAGGGTGGCACAAATTAGATTGAAAAGTTACTCTAAAACTTCTGTATGTTGGTGAAGAGAAAAATTAAAGTGAAGATGTTAAAACAGATATGACAATTTTACCACATGGTAAAAGTCCTGGACATCCTGATAGGAAGAAGAAATCCTTCAGCCATGGTAAACAGATACAGATTAAGCTTGTGATGCAGAAGGTTTGGACTGATTGGGGGATACTTGTGCTCTGAATTTACTCTTCAGAACTTCTGAATCACTAAGTTGCTCTGCTGCAGTCAGATTTTTGTTTACTTCTAAACACTATGTGTCATGGAGTTTCCATGAGACTTCAACGATATATTTGGAAAGAACAGTTACTATCGCAGGAGGTGCATTAATAGCAGAGAAGCATCCTGGTCACTGGAAACTGGATTCCTTGCTATAAAAGTCCCCTAACAATTGGAGAATATTAAGGTACCTCTGAGCAATTTTTGCTCAGAATGAACATACTTTTTTGGATGCAGTTCCAACCTGATAGCTTAGAATTGCCGTACGAACAGGGACAGGAGGGCAGAAAAGTTGTGTTTGTTCATAGCTGAAATGTATGAATAAAAGACAATGAATGCACTTCACTGAATTACTTCCCTAAATGATGATTAATTACTGTTTAAAGTTTTTTATTTTCTAGAGAGATGCTGAACTGCTCAACAGTAATTTGAAGCTGGCAGACCACGGGCACTTTCCCGTCTGCCCTTCTTCTGCTGGCCAGCTTTTGTTGGAACATTGCAGTTATCCCATTTGGAAGTGAAGTGGGAAATGTCGTCCTTTAAATTTTAGCTGTCGTGTCAAATTAGGTCAGATTTTACAGCGTGTCATAATACCAAGTGATTCAGCATGTTATAAACAGCGTCTGCTAAAAGTGTGGGCGTTATATTGCCAGTTGCACATTATTTGAGAATGAAAGTGACTTTCTGCTTATAAATCTTCATTGGATTCATAGCTCTTCTAAAAAGATGAATACTGGGAATTACTGGGTTCTGCAATGTTGCAAATCATTTGTGTTGTTTGACTGTTCTGTTGAAAAATCTATTGCAGTCGACAGCACCAGTTTTCTAAAGAGGTTGAGGTCTTCACAGAGCACTGAATCACTTCATAAAATAATCTCTGTGCAGCAAACTTAAGCATAACACACTCTGAAAACCCAGAAATATTGCAGGTGCTTTTACCAGTTTACTGAATTACAGAAATGACTGAGTTTCTATCAAAAACCTGAGGAAAAGGTAGGCTTTTATTATTGCTTGTAAGCTGAAGATCGTGAAGGAAAACTCCACCCATTATATATATATATATATATATATATATATATATATATAAAAGAGGTATTGTATTACCAGTCTGTTAGACCAATCCACTAGGCAGGCTGGCAGGAGAAACCCATAATACTGCACTTCAGAGTCTGCCAGTTCTGTTACAGGAAAGTCGTTCGGTGTGTCAAGCCTGGACAAAGGAATTTATGAGAAAATGTTTTTATATATATGTATATAAATCTGTCCTGCTCCATCTTCCCTTAAGCATTCATGAGAAAAATTGATCATTATCTCTTTTGACTAGGTTTTATACAGCAGTCTGTCATATATTATGCAGCTGATTTTGAAAAATATTGTTGCTTTTCCACTAACCTGGCTATGAATTGAAGTGTGAAATCCGTATCTGGAAAAAGGATCAAATGGCACTCTGTGTGTCAGGCACGCTATCCTGATGCTGGTCTTCTAGATACAGATATTCAATCAGATATCATTTTACTGCTTGCTGTTTGAGTTTGGATTCATTGTGTGATGCAATCCCAGGTATTTCCTGCCACCACAGATGACCTAGTCATGTGTACTCTTCATCTTCTTGCTCTCTACAATTACCTGAAAGGAGGTTGTGGAGAGGAGGGAGCTGGGCTCTTTTCCCAAGTGACAGGTATGAGAATGAGAGGGAATGGCCTCAAGCTCCACCAGAGGTGGTTCAGGCTTGACATCAGGAAGAAATTTTTCACAGAAAGGGTCATTGGGCACTGGAACAGGCTGCCAAGGGAGGGGGTTGAGTCACCTTCCCTGGAGGGGTTTAAAAGATGGATGGGTGAAGTGCTGAGGGACATGGTTTAGTGTTTGATAGGAATGGTTGGACTTGATGATCCAGTGGGTCTTTTCCAACCTAGTGATTCTGTGATCTTCTGTCTGGCAATAAATAGAACAACGCTTTGGATGAAGCTGCTTGAAGTGCAGCTGAAAACTTATAGCCTGTCTGCTTGTTTGTTAGTGTAGTTTAGATAAATTTGAAAGATAACGTGACAGGATTCGGAATAAGAGCAGATAAAGAAGTTCTGGCCAACAGCCACTCTTAATACTCCGATAAACCAGCAACACTGACTTTACAGTGCAGGCCAGGTTGCTGAGTGCATAATGGCTGCTCTGTTTACTTGGCAACACAAACACTTTGCTCTACTTCAGCGTGCCAGTTGCGGCTAAAGGCTGTAGCTCTCTCCTCCTATAATGTGTCCCTGACAATTCTATATCTCAAGAAGGCAATTATCACTGCTAAAGGGGAATAGAAATATATGTATACAAACCAGACCAGCCTGTGTGCACACCCACGTGCATATACTGTGCACTGTAGATGTTTGTCACTCCGCACTGTGGGCTAAGGAACTGTACAATATATTGCTTTTGCTTTCTCCAACTTGGACTGGATTTTCTCTGCATTAGCCCAGTTACAAAGTGCAGAAGCTAGACATGGAAATGCATATTGTTATTATTTGTATTGTGATAAAGTTTAGTGGTCCAAACCAAGTATTTGAGTTTCATCACATTTAAATACCTGGCAGGAGATGATTTCCTGTTCTGCAAATAACACTGTCTAAAGACTTTGTCTTCACAGTCCACAAAGACTTTGAGAGGAAAAGGCAGTTCTGAAGGGTGAACAGATTTGGTCAGGGTTAAAAAGCAGCTTCAAGACCTTCATGGCTTAAGTGAAAGCAGAATTCCTTTCCCTAATATAGTGAATTTCTTTGGTCTTCATGCAAATCAAAGGATTAGAAGGAACATTTGGGTGAACTTGACTGTTTGACTCAAGACATGCTCAGTTCCTGGTTACCACTTGCAATGATTTTTCAGCTGGTCCTGCAGAGGGAACAGCCTCTGTGGGCAGCCCTAAGAGCTTCACTGTTCAGTCAAAGAAACCATAAGCTAGTCCTTTGGTGTTCTGTGATTTTAGCCTTGAAAATTCTTTGTACGGGTGACACTATTAGATACATTCTGCACATACAGATAAGACGTGGCAGTGCCTCAAACACTGCTCAGCAAGCACACCAAAAGCAATTCCCTCTAGCTCTGCTTTTGACAAGACCTGACAGGCAGGTAGGATGGACAGTTTGTGAAGGCAACAGTTAGCAGGTAAGCTTAGTCTTCTAGGGTCTTTTTTGTTAGTTTATTTTCTTGGCCAAACAGAAACAGCGATGGATTCCTAGCATTCCCTTGTCGATACTTCCAATGAACTTATTCCAATTAGTAGCTTTACATATTAATACATTTCTTAATAGATTTACTCATGGACGAGTAAATAATCCAGCATTATGTTGTGTTTGTGAAATCATAACTGTATAAGGTAATGTTTCTAAGTCCAGGAAGCCAAAATCAAAACCATTTTGAATCAATAGAAGCCATGCTTGAATTGGAATTAAAATATTTGCATAAAAAAATCACCCCAAGGAGCTTAACCCGTCTGTTTAGATTATGCTCACTGTAACTGATTGGCAGTGCACTGCTCTGCCTTTTTTTTAATGGGGAAAAAGACCACTAACCATAGTGAAATCCTTGTTTGTACATGTCTCAAACAGAGTAACGAGTTGCTAATGTTAAGAGCACTAATGAATAATAAAGAGATGAGAAGATAAAAAAGAACATTCTGACTTTCTTGAGGAAGTTACTGGTGGATGGAAGCAAAGACTTAGGGACCTTTCTGGGCGTATCTATTTGGCAGCCCAATGCAGATAATTTGAACTGCTTGGGTGATTTACAGCTGGTCAGAAACAGAATCATCTGTTGCTGTGTTGTGTTCATATTAGTTGGGTTTTGGTTTTATTTATATATCTATTTATTAATTTGTGTTTAATTTCATCCTGATAGGATTTTTCCTCTTAGTTTGGGCCATAAAGGCAGAAAGAAACATTGTAGGGGGCTGTGGAGATATGGTGTAGTCTGTCAAGGGCATTCGGTGTGCTGTGGTTCCTGCATGTGGTTGGATGTTGAAGGAAACTCGTAGCTGTGTGAAACCTTTGCCTTTAAAATTTTTGCAGATTTTATACTTACGGATTCTGTGATTTTTTTTTCCCATGAGGTGTTTTACCTCTATGTGGACTATCTGGGACATTCCCCCTCCAAGGCTGTTTAAGCTGGGAGTGGAGTAAAGAGGTCTTAAGAGAACCATAATATTTTTCCTTTATCGTTTCTTCTTTTCTGTTTTGTTCTAGTGCAGTATTTGTGTGAAATACCAGGAAGAAGCAAAGTATGTGGCAAATCGCCAGCTCAGCCCAGCCAGGTTTAAAAAAACTTCCACAAGATCTTGCTTTTCTCTTCCATGGTCACAAATGAGAGAAATGTTACAGATTCTGTCAGGTCTGGTAGAGAGACAGCAGAAGCTCCAGGGAAGGGGTTTGCACATCTTCCATTGCACTGTAAAAGGCTGTTCTCACTTTGTCTTGACATTTGTTTGGGTTTTTTGGTTAATTCATGCTGGCCCTACGCAACTGTTCATCACCCATCTCTGATGAGCCATTACTTGTGAGCCAGAGTTGCAAACCCTACATGTACCTGCAGTACCAAGCCAAAACTCAGGTGTGCTGCTTTTTTTCAAACTATAATCCACAATCCTTTATTCACAGAGCATTTTAGGCATGTTTGGAGTCCAGAACTGCTGTCATAGCCCAAAGAGAATATTTTAACATAATTATTACCTTTTTTTTAAGTTGTTCCATTTATCATATGATGAGGTCACAGACCAGATCCAAATGTTATCATTGCAAAAGGCTCTTGCTCTGAAGAACTCATAGCTCACCACATACACAAATAGCACACCTAGAAAAATGACTGTGTTTCCCTTTCATCTCCTCAGGATCTGGTATATGGTGATGATGTGTGATTCTAAGGCTGTGAAATGAACATGAAAGAGAATTAAAGTTGTTTAATAAGCACTTCTGAACTCTACCAAGTAGGACGGAAAAAAGGCAGAAAACTCTTTTTACCTTGCAATATCTGGTGTAGGATGGCACAATCCAATTAGTTATCTGTCAGGTACGGCTTGTCAGGTAAATCTCGTCTTGAACATGCAGCTTGTAGACAGAATCTTGTAATACCCAGGAATTATTGAAGCCCTCTTTAAAAACTCAGTTTTATAAGGGGAATGGTACCTCTTACCATGCATTTGATTTTGAATCCTTTTAACCTAAAGTTGATGAATAATCTAAGGTTTCCAGGATGAAATAATGGGAAGGGTAAAATGAAAGATTCAGTAATTCAGGGAGTTGCTCAATTTTTGTTGTTAGTGAAATCTTTTTTTGTGTGTGTCGTATTTAACTTGGAACTTAGACTAAAACTGAACTACATCCCCATAAACATTGCACTGCATCCGCCATTCATAGTTGCTATCAATAAAGATGCCGAAGAGTTTCCAGCTGGAAGATGTTCCCAGTTTTTAGCATGTTTTAGTGCAGATACAAATGCACAGATTGCTGCTGATTTAAAGCATGTGGAAAAAGCCCATGGAGATTTATATTTCTTTCATGATTGAATGCTGGTACTTGGTGTTATGTGGAAAAGCAGTCACTTGGCTTAATAGTTGCACAGCTGGTGTTATCTGAAAAATAATCATTATGATAGAAAGCACGCATTTGTCATGTTTTCTGTCAGGTCTGTCAGAATATGTTCTGTGCGAAGTCTACACACTTCATCTGACATTCCTTAAATTAATATATTAACATATAATACTTTTAAGAATGTCAGAGTTATAAATTGTGACTGTAATTGAAAATACAACAGGGTACGGCTGTGTAAAACAGTGCAATTTGCAGGACAAAGAAAGTGTGAAAGTCCCTGTGATCCATGTTTAGAAACAACAGGACATTATTGTCTGGAAAGCAAGTGGTGAATTGCAAGAATTAAAATCATGCATAACCAAGTCTGTTTGGTAAATACGTACTGATATGACCATCTCTAAATTACAGAGAGTATGAAAATATTAATTTGGAGTTTAAACCTGCCTGGTTACAAAATCTGGCTTTCTCTTTCCTCCTCTGTACCTTTTCAGGCCTTTTAAACCTTTGGGAAGATGCAGATCAGTGAAGTCTTTAAATGACCACACAGTCTTGCTTCTTCAGGTCTGGGTTCTGGGTCAGTGTCCATGGTTGATCTTTTAATCTTCTCTCTCTTAGAGGTAGGGGTCATACTGGGAAAGAGAAGTTGATTTTCTCAGTCTTTTCTCTTTATGAACGGACAACCCACTAACACAAAATTCTATCCCCTGTGGACTTGCAGCAATGGGAGGAAGGGTAAGGAGAGGGCAGGGTGTGAATGCAAAATAATCAGAAAGGTGGCTGATCAAGTTACAGGTAGTTCGTCTTCTTGTTGCTTTGTCAAATGGAAGGGGTTTAATCTCCCAAATCAAGAATTTTGTGAGATCCAGAAGGAAAAGCTTTTATTTCTGAATTTGAACTATCTCCTCTTAATCTCCTGGACTAGAATGTCAGTGTCTCCATGCTGAACTGAAACTCCTCAGTGTTACAGACATTTCTATGCTAGGGAAGGAAGCTGATGAGCTACATTCTGTTTGCTGGGTCTGATGCTTTATCCTTGGCCATCTCCTCTGTACAATTCCTGCAAGACACTGAAGATTGTGCCAAAGGAGAGGTCCCATAACATAGGACATACCACACTAATTCTACACTCAGAGAGACCTATAGAATTTACCTGAAGCATAACCCTTAATGTGTAAATGATATTGAACGTAATCTCTTACTACCACAAAATCCAAAGATTTGACTTATGAAAACCCATAATATTTATATTGCTAGCTTTTGCATTGCCATGACATTTTAAAGCTCTTCCCAGTATTTAAAAGCTTAACCTCATACTAAAGAGGTTGCATTTTTGCCATGAATATTTCATACCAAGGAAGAACACAGTAAGCTCAATTCAAATAGAAAGATTCAGGATTTACATGGACGTGCCCCAGCATATGATATTGTTCTAGTTTAGTTAGCTGCTTCAGTAAAATCCTGCAGAAAATTCACTTTTCCTGATGATGGTAGAACTTTCCGTGCACTTGTAGCTAGGGCTGATTCAATAAAGGTAGCAATCGACTACCCACTCTCAGTTTTCATACAGGCAGCAAAACATCAGGATAATGACAGAGAATAGAACTTGCAAGGCACAAGGTTATCAGCTGTCCTTAATTCCCCACAGCGCAACAAGAAAAGAGTAAATGTTTGTCTCACAGAAAGAACTCTTGAATATGTCCTTAATACTGAAGACAAATGCAACTCATTCAAGCAGGGTATTCAAGAAGTCCAGTTCATAGAGATTGCTCTTTTATTTTAGTGACTGAGTGTTCCTTTGTAAAGACAAATAGCATTCTGCACTGCTAAAAAAATGTTTGGCTTTCAGTTGCCATGGTGGCTTTCATTTTGAAACTGGGTAGTAAAAGGCTGACTGTTTGCAAATGTGGTGGTCTACTCTCCCTCAGCCATTACTTCACTGCTTGGAAATTTTCAGTTCTAACCTGACCGGAGCTAACTGCTGATTTTGTGGTAGGTTTTCTCACCATATCTAGTTCACCCTCAAAGATGCTGTGGACACAGATTGGTTTTAAAGAGAAGGAAGTTTCATCAGAATGCTTCTTCTTAAGCAGTATCTGTCAGCTGGTGCTGTTTTTATTCGTTCATTTGCCTTTTCATGACATTCTTTGGTGCCCATCACATAGGCTGAGAGTTGGAGTTATTCAGCCTGGAGAAGAGATTGCTCCAAGGAGACCTTGTAGTGACTTTCCAGTACCTGAAGGGGCTACAAGAAAGCTGGGGAGGGGTTGTATGAAAGGCTCGTGGTGGTAGGACAAGGGGCAATGGATATAAAGTGGAGAGGGGCAGAGTTAGACTAGACATAAGGAGGAATCTCTTCACTGTGAGAGTGGTGACGCCCTGGCCCAGGTTGTCCAGAGAAGCTGTGGCTACCCCATCGCTTGAGGGGTTCAAGGCCAGGTTGGATGGGCCTTGGGCAGCCTGATCCTGTGGGAGGTGTCCATGCCTATGGCAGGGGGTGGGCCTTTAAGGTCCCTTCCAACCCAAACTATTCTATGATTCTGTTTTCATGCGAGTATAATCTTAGTTGCTTAGACAGAGTCATGGAGAACCTGTACAACCCCTCCAATAGAAAGCACTGCTCAAGTCGAACAACATAGATGCATCTGGCGTGCTTTTTAGTAATTCTCTCCACCACTCACTAGAAACGGGAATGAATTGACATCACCGCTTCAATGGTTTTCTCCTATAGCATAGTGTTATAGCTGTGAACTCTAAAAGGGAGCTGATGCCAGGCAAAGCACAAGTGTGTTCAAACAGTGCTGAACTGCACCAGAGGCACTCAGGTAACAGACTTCATGTTTTAATAAATGCATGGTCGTGAACAGCTGCATTGTTCCAGTGTTTATTTTAGGGTGCATGTTTTAAAATCTCTTTACTTTCTTTGTGTTTTTGCAACACAGCAATATCCTGCTATGCATGGATCAATCTGGAGTACTGTTAATAACCAAGAGAAATGCAACTTGTTTAGTGAAAATAAACTTGTAAATTTAACATGCTATTTTTCTAT
The DNA here is from genome assembly GCA_013389865.1 of Piaya cayana. Lineage (NCBI taxonomy): Eukaryota > Metazoa > Chordata > Aves > Cuculiformes > Coccyzidae > Piaya > Piaya cayana. The sequence continues at coordinate 150,445 of WAAB01023683.1, read as the reverse complement.
TCAATTATAAGTTTACTAAACACTCCCTGGTGGCGCAATGAAGTTCATTTTTGGTCTTAGTATTTCAGTGAAATCTTAGGCAAGCGTATTTTCTTCCTTTATTTTCAGGACACTGGGAATTCAAATATGTGGAAAATAGAGATTCAGTGTTGCAATTTCGTATCATAAATGATAGGCATCAGGACAAAAAAATAACCCTGGGTAGGAAATATGTTTTTTATTTTAAAAGGATTGTTCTGGCTTTGGTTTCACATGCAAAAATCTTGTAGAACTTTACCAGAGTTTTAAGGATGAGCCTGTGCTTTCCCACTTTGCAGTTGGTCACAGATGTGTTCAGCTAGCATGGATCCAGGTAGGGAGTTGCTTTTACTCGCATCTATAAGAATTCAGGACAAGACTCTTCCTGTGACACGATACCTGTTTACTTTGCTAGACTGAGGTTGTCCCCATGTCCCTCCTTGGCACCTTCTTTGCAGCAGCAGTGCCAGGTTCCCCTCTCCCATCCTGTCCAAGACCTCGGGTCTCCTTTTGATCCTCACACTGGGCTTTGCACTAAAGCTTTCCATGCTTTTGAAGTGAAAACTCATTTCTCCCGCTGTGTTTGGGGCCTTGCACATGCTAGAGAAAGGGCAGGTTTTTTTCCCTTTTATGTTTATGTGACGGATTTTGTCTTTATAGGTCCCAAATCACATCACAAAATTCATAGGCTGCAAGGGACCTTGAGAGTTTATCCAGTTTATTCCTTTGTCAGAGTGATGCTCAGCTGAGCCTAAATTATACCTGATTGATGCTTGTCCAACCTAAACTTCTGCAACATTTCTAGTCTTATCTCTGGACAGATACAGCTCTTTTCAAGTCTGAAGGTTTTTTTTAGAATTTCTTCTGAACTTCCATGAAGATTTTTATTTTAAGGATAATGTTTCTCCTTCTACCTCTACTGATTTAGGAAGTCCAGGTTGGACTGGAACAGAACTGCATGCTCAGATCTATTTGTATAAGTAGGTCTTCTTCGGTAAGTCAGGTTGCACAAATACTGTGTTAGTCCAAAACTTGTAAACAATTGAGTCAATCCATAACTTGAGTACTTGGTTGGACAGGGCTTTAATATCCAATATTGCAGTTCTTGTCAATGCTTATTAAAATTTCAGTTGTGTGTGATTAGCTGCATGTAGTTTTCAGAGCTTTCTGGCATGGTCATTGTGTATATAACTTACCTATTATTAGATAAGGTCACTGAATCTGTTCACACTAATCTGTCTTCTGTATTGTAAGAAGGGTTTACATTGCTTTGAGTTTGTGTGTTATGTGTTCCGTGCAATAGTTTATTTCTTTTTCATAAAATATGGGGGATTGTGAACACAAATAGATGGATTTTCAGGCCTATTTAGACATGGCTATTGATCAGATATTAAGTCTTTGAAGAAAAGTGTCACAAAGTTTAGGATCCCTTATGGATATGTGAGCATCATTTCTCTTTATTGTGCTGCTAGTATTAGTGTTGAAAACTGAGCAGAAGCAGCTTGTAAAAGCGTGTTATTGAAATAAGCTGTCTGATTTGCTTTATCCTACTAAATGCTACTTTGATTTATACTTTAATATTTTTGAATATAGTCACAAGATTTTTCAACTTAAAAGAGTTTTACATTAATAAAATATACTTTATCCACCTGCTATGTAGAAATTTATTGCGTATATTCCTAAGTTTTCAGATAAATATACAGTATCAAGGAAATTTGGTTTAGAATTGAAGCGATACCACTAACTTGCCTGTTTCCAGGCAGCCCAAAGGCCTCTAAGATAGGGATGTGTGTGTGACTGTTGGTGTGTGAAAGAATTGATGGGTGCTAAACAGGGTGCTCTGATGTGTAGGCAGCTTTGGGCTCCTGGGAGTGTCAGCCATCCCTTGAGGAAGCAGGCAGAAATGATGTTTGAGCTTTTCTGTGGGGAACATACCTGCAGAGAACAGACAGATCAGTTGAGCCGCTAAACCCCCAGTAGTTGCAAAAGGTTTGGGGCTGTGTAGCTTAACTGGGCTGCCTGGAGGCTGGGTGCAGGGGCAGAACCCAGCTTGTTTATTGGTTTGCACCGGATCTGTTAGCACTGGAAAACCCTAGGAAGCCAAGAGACAACTAGCAGATAGTGAGAGAAGTGTTTTCACGAGTGAAACCAGAGGTACGGATCCAATAAAGACAGAACCATCTGCAAAGGCGATGCTAAAAGCTGTATTTATTTATTTATTTCTATTTTCAGTGAATTATTTAGGTTGTAACGGAACAAACCCTGATTTATATCACTGGGTTTGTGGTTTTTGGGGTTTTTTTGTCCCCATGGGAACATGACATCACACTTACATTGGCTGGCTTATTTGCTGCGGGAAAAAAAAATCCATTGCCAAATTTACACCTGTGGGTGTGCAGCTAAAGGAGAGAGGAGCTCGTTCTGCATGCTACAGCAGCCCACGAACTAAATTATCATGTGTTCAGCTTTACTCTAAAATGCGATAACATAAAAACCCTAGCTGTTTATAGCAGTTTGGAGATTCTGAGCTAGATTCGATTTGAGATTGAATGAGTGTGGAATTCTGTGTTTGTATGGTGATGTAGGTAAAGGGAGCTGACCTCCTGTGGAAGGTTTTATAAAGCTGGTTTTATAAAACCAGTCAAGCCTCACGTTAAGTTCTCGCAGTCTTTCTCCAGTGCAAAACAGTGCTTTCCCTTTCTTTTCCTTTTTTTACCTCTTCTTTTTTTTTTCTTGTTTGTTTTCTTTTTCATAGGATAATAATTAGATATGAAAACTGTACAATGAAAACATTATGTCCCAAGCTGCCAGGATTGTGTTAGGATTTATTTCAATCTCATAGTGCACTGTGGCTGCCTTGGTTGGATGCCAGGTTATCTGAACTCTTGCAAAAGCAAATGTTTTGGGTTGCTTGAGCATTTCTGGATGTTTGAAGACTGGTTGGCTTTTTGTGTGATTAAAATTAGGGCCTTGAATCCTGACCTGGGTTTTTAATGAAAGATTTCCAGTATTCCAATGTGGTTTTCTGCACTCTCTGTTCTTGCGCTCAGCGCCTGGATGCTCTGGCATCCCTTTCTCGGCAGTAGTTCTCTTGTCTTGAGGATCTTAAGCCCAAATGGTAGTGCCTGACCTCAGCACCCATGTTTGACAATGTGAGGCTACATTAAAAAGCAGTCCTAGTATAAGGACCACCTGCAGAGTTTTAAGAGTGTCTTAAATTACCGTCACAGCAGTTATGATTAATATATTTGTCTCTTTAGGGTTTTTGTGGCACTGATAATATTTGCTGTTCTCACTAAGACTCTATTAAATGAGTGCCTAAGACTGACGGGGAGTTTGTCTGTAATGACAAGTGCTTGACTGTAGCAGAAAATGATGAGCTGCCCCAGGGAGACATCACCACCCACTTGAGTGAGATCCACGAAGGGTTTATGACCCGTTTGAATCCTGATTGAGCATCACTGTCTTGACCCTCAGGGAGCCAATTGTCTGGAATACTTGCTCTGTCAGTCTGAGCGATGTGCTCAGAATCCCTCTGAAACCTGTACGGCTTGATTGTGCGTAATACACACAGTGAATTATCAAAATGGTATTAAGATTGGGAAATATTTTATCACTGAGTATTGGTATGTCATGTTTAGAGAGCATGCCGTTCTACCTGTCAAGTAAAATGTACTGGCAGCTTAACCCTTTCAGGAATAAATTATTTCAGATCAGACATTTAATGTATGAAAAGCTTCCTTTGAGGCAAACTTGTCTGGTAGGTGATTACTGAATGCAATTAATCTCCTTGTGGACAGAAAATCTGTGCCTGGCGTGCTAGGGCAGCCTGAGGCCAAATTCACCCCCGGGACCATCGGAACCCGCGCACGGAGCCGCAGCAAAGTGTGGGCACAAGCCAGTCACAGGGTTTGGCTTGTCGAGTGCCTGTAAGTTAGAGCTGGGCTGATGGGGATGGAGCAGTTAGCAAAGCCATGGCCTTGGTGGGTTTTCTAGTTATAGAGAAGGGTTTAAGTCCACAGCAAGAGCAGCGCTAGAATCCTGTCTCTGCAGGGCAGCAGAGGTGCTTTGGGAGGATCTGAACAGGCTGGACTGCTGGGCTGAGTCCAATGACATGAGGTTTAACAAGGCCAAATGCCGAGTCCTGCACCTGGGGCACAACAACCCTGAGCAGCTACAGACTAGGAGAAGTCTGTCTAGAAAGCTGCCTGGAGGAGAGGGACCTGTGGGTGTTGGTTGACAGTGACTGAACGTGAGCCAGCAGTGGCCCAGGTGGCCAAGAAGGCCAATGGCATCTTGGCTTGTATCAGGAATGGCATGACCAGCAGGTCCAGGGAGGTTCTTCTCCCTCTGTACTCGGCACTGGTGAGACTGGTCCTTGAATCCTGTGTTCAGTTGTGGGCCCCTCACCACAAGAAGGATGTTGAGGCTCTGGAGCGAGTCCAGAGAAGAGTGATGAAGCTGAAGAAAGGGCTGGACAACAGGCCTTATGGGGATGGGTTGAGAGAGCTGGGGTTGTTTAGCCTGGAGAAGAGGAGACTGAGAGGAGACCTCATTGCTCTCTCCAACTACCTGAAAGGAGGTTGTGGAGAGGAGCGAGCTGGGCTCTTCTCGCAAGTGACAGGGGACAGGACAAGAGGGAATGGCCTCAAGCTCCACCAGGGGAGATTTAGGTTGGACATTAGGAAAATAATTTTCACAGAAAGGGTCATTGGACATTGGAACAGGCTGCCCAGGGAGGTGTTTAAGAGATGGGTGGATGAGGTGGTGAGGGACATGGTTTAGTGATTGATAGGAATGATTGGACTCGATGATCCGGTGGGTCTCTTCCAAGCTGGTGATTCTATGATTCTATGTTGCAGGCCAAGGCAGCTGCTGTCATCTTCTTTGGAGTGCTCATGGCAGGCAGGCACCAAGAAACATGTATGCCAGCTCTATGGTGCCCTACGTTGCTCCTTAGGTGGTTAAGCTGGGAGCTCCTAGGTCCTTTTACTACAGAGCCCAGGCAAATGACAAGTGCAAATGATTTTCTCATTAGTAGTACTAACAAAGACTGCTCAATAGGAAGGGAAGAGCACCAGGTTGGAGGGTTGTTAAAAACTTCTTGCTTTTCACTTGTCTTGGCATTTAGTGGAATACTGAAAAGTTGTTTTGTTGTTGGAAGTTGTTTGGGGATTTAAAAAATCTGATCAGCTGCACCTTTTTATCCTGCCTCTGCTGTGCCTGGACAGGACAAGCCTGGCATCACTTCATAGTCACTTACCTTCAAAAAGTAGGGGAAGTTCTTCAGGAGCTGGGTTTTGCTCTTATTTTTGTCATTGGCCCATTACATCTAAAGTGCTGTTGTTCCAAATTCAGGATGGTTCTGCCTTAACCCCCTCTGCAGTGTGGTTTACAAAGGCTCGTAGTGGCAGGACGAGCAGCAACGGATATAAACTGGAGAGGGCAGATTTAGACAAGACATAAGGAGGAATTTCTTCACCATGAGAGGGGTGAGGGCCTGGAACAGGTTATCCAAGGAAGCTGTGGCTGCCCCATCCGTGGAGGTGTTCAAGGCCAGGTTGGATGGGGCTTGGGCAGTCTGATCCCGTGGGAGGTGTCCCTGCCCATGGCACAAGGGGTGGGACTGGATGATTTTTAAGGTCCCTTCCAATCTAAATTCTATGATTCTAATACGAGGGGGNAAATTCTATGATTCTAATACAAGGGTGATTCTCCTGTTAACAAATAAAAGGCCTCTCATTTGTGAGGCAACATTTAGATGATGTGTGTGTTGCAGGGAGGAAGGAAACAGTCGGGCTGTTACCGCAGCATTTTTAGAGGAAAGAAAAAAATCCAAACCCCAACTAAAATAAAAATCCCAACAACAAAACCTTAAAAATAACTTTTTGTCCGTTCTACACTCATCCTGCAAAAGCAGAAAAAAACATCTCGGGACTAGAAATGGGAAAAAAATCCTTGTTTGTTTTATAGTTAGTATTTCACAGCCAGCTAATCTTTATTATTACAGCTATTGAAGCAATTAAACAGATTAGACAGGATTAACTGTTGTTTTTCTACAAACATAAAGATGGCCTCTTAATTTCGAAAGCTCTTTTTCCTATGTAAATTGTACTTTCACACCTAATTCCAAGAAAATTGTTGTGAGTATGTGTTTTTGTCTGTACAGGTAGCGTTGCTGTTAGCAACATTTTTTAAAATGACCAACTAGCATATGTAACTAAAACCGTGTTGAAAAACTCATTAAGTGTTAAAAAGGTTAGATAAATTAAAGGAAGGAGTAGCAGAAGTCTTGTATAACTCAGTACAAGGGAACATCAATATTGCTCATTGAACAGTCTATTCTTCTAATTTGAAAAGAACAACTATTTGTCATGGTTCCTGTCCTTGGGCTGGCAGTTATCTAATTAAATGCATATGAAATTCAAAAGCCTTTACTGAGGGACAGTAATTTTCCTTGGTTGTTTTTAAAGTCACTAAGATGAAAGAAGAATTACATTGAACAGATAATGGATGAATTTCTCCATTGTGCATTAAGGCCTTGGATTGACTAATCATCCCATGGTTATTAATCAGCGTGTTATCTTATAGTTTGAAATTAAAGGTTCTGTTCTCATTATTGCTGACTCTAGGTAATAATGCTTCCAATCTTTGATTACCATGACACCACAGTGCACTCCCTCACAAAATACCACAAAACTAACCAGAACTACATCAGGTCTATAAAGATCTCTGAAATGCATTCCCACTGCAATATATTTACGTGACTCTTCCTCAGAGTGTTTTTCAATCCAGCCTTTTCAGATTGCCCTCTGTAATGACCCTGTGGTGTTTTTCACTTCTATGTGACTGTGCCCCGTTTCCTTACTCACCATCCAGACATAAGATGCTGATTTGCATTTGATGGTGTTGAAGGATAAAGGCAGTGCCTGAGATGCTTTGCTTAAAGATGACTCCCCTGCTCATGCTAGAGGAATTGCAAGTAGTGGATGGTTCCGTTAAGTGCACAGGCACAGTAAATCGTGTTTTAGAGTTACGATTTCTGGACTACAGATAATGCAGTGGTCAAAAGGAGCTTGTAGACACTAATTAGCTGTGACTGTACCTTGTGAAGGTAGCCAGACAAATGAGAAAAGGCAACAGTATCTAAATAAATAGATATATCTCGGTACAATTAGGCATATATTATGGCTGTTTCTGAAGATGTGTTCTTAACCACTAATTGTGTGTAAAGATGAAAAGACGTTACAGCAGATGTGAGGAAGGATTAATGACAGAGGCTTTTTACTTCCACCCTCTTTGCGGGTTCCTATTGTTTTGCTGTCTCTTGCCCTTACTTGTGCCGTAGGGGTAGAAATCCTAAGAAAATCTAGACTTAGTGCACTTGACTTTCTTTTACGTCGCTCAAACTGAAGTTACTTTAATTAGAGAGCAAAATAGTCCCTGATTCTGTAATTGAAGCTTTGAGGGGCATCCTAGAGATGTAAAGATCTGACTATTCATGTGCAGCTGTAGAATTGGGATCTTAGAAAGTGGGATATTATGGTTGATTATAGCTGAAAATAGCATCTGCAAAAGGGCAAAGGAAACAGTAATAATAAAAACTGTATGGAATCCTTATTTATGACCTAAAATAGGTCTTAATCTGTAGCATAATTATAACAGAACAATCCAGAGGGTCACATTGGTTTCTTAGCAGATCTGAGACATTGTTTGGTTTGAATTGAACATTACAAATATACGGTGTAAATTTTCTTTTTATCCCCTTCAGAGAGGGTGGCTTGTTTAAGGATCAGAATGCTGCTTCTAACACAGATTATCATGTAGTGAACTGCCAATAATGATCTCTGCTCAGGAATGTTCTAGTATTGAACCCTTTTGATGGCAGAATAATGCTGCTGTTAATAAACTCCTACTCCTAGATTTGATTTTGTCTACATCAGTGTCATATTCAAAAGCAGTTAAATAATCCTAATTTCTGGGCTTGTTGGTATGAATACACAGTTATGTTCCGTATTTAAATACTGGGAGAGGGCATTAAAAAGACTTTTCATGAATAGTGAATGTGCTTTAAAGCTAAATGTTTTAGAGTTCTAGCTTTCAACAGGTGCTAATGGCGATAAACTTCACATTTAAGAAAATAAGTATCTGTTATGCTAGAGGAAGACTAGAAGGAGCAAGTCATTAGGCATGATCAAATGAAGCAACCTTTCTGTATGTGTTGGGATTCATATTATCTACTTTAGTAGATAACCTAAAACACAGCAGAGATTAATCATTTATTTGCTGCAATTAAATCACAAAAAGTCCTTCGTCAGCCTCCTGATTTCAGTGGTTTTCAACCTACTTATATCCTGGCTGCGCTTGAGCCGACACAAGCATAGAAAAAGCTGAACTCTTTGAAGGAAAATATCTCCCAACATGTCAGAGCTAAAAACTCTGCAGTATTAAAATTATACTCAGCTGGAGTCTATAATGTCCTAGAGAGATTTCATTATGTTTCGTATACTGAAGTTTGTACTGAACTCCAATGTACAGTTCACACACCTGATAAAATATTAAAGAAGGACAAATGTAGGGCTTGCGAGCTGAGCTGCTGTAAACCTGTCCGTGCATGTTTGGCCTTTCTTGGCTTATTGCGCATCTTTATTTATTGTTTCTGAACAAAGTGTATTGTCATGAAAATAACATTGTACTTGGAAAAATCCTATCAGGCAAAGTCAACCCCTAAAATAAGTGTTGCAATAAATATGCAGAAATGTCATTCTTTACATTAGCCCAAAGGTTTTGTATAGCTTAAGGATATGTGCAGTAAGCTAACTATAAAAATAGAAGCTTGACAGTGGGGATGAATGTGTGTGTCAAAATAATATTACTCTTTCTGGGAGGATGGCAGAAAAAATGACACTACATCCACCAGCATGATTTTTATAGATCTGCCTCTTTGCCAGATGTCACCTTTTATAAACTACTTTATAAAAACATGACAGCGTAGTGAAGTACTGTGTTTATAACTTGATAAACTTTTGTAATAAAGTTAGGATTGGCTGAAAATTAAAGCCTTAGAGCCTTACTCATTAAGCATTTGGGAAGCTTGCTCTGACTTAAAAAGAAAAATATTAAAGAAATATGCAGAATGAGTCACTAGCAGTAAGTGGCCTTTTTCGAGAGCGTATGGCTTCTGGTGGTGTTTGCCAGTATGCCGTGCAATAAGCTATTCAGATATATTACTGGGATTTTAGAGAATAAATTTGCATTACTTTAAATGTAAACACACATAGACAAAATATACAATGCGTATTAAATTATATGTTTCCAAAGAGTACTATGAGGACATGCAGGATTATGCCATAAATATCTCCCCAGCACACAATTGTTTTATTACATAATAAAGGTCTGTATATTACCCTCTGCTGCACCCGGCGACACATAACTCAGATTTTTCACGTCATGTCTAATTTACACAAGTCTCTGACTCTAGAAGTCATACAGGAATAATATCTTACACTTAAACTGTTACTAGCCTGAAGACTTCAGCCCTGGTGTTGCTGTTGAAGCTGGAGTCACTGCTTCATGTGCTTCACACATCCTGGTGCAGAGAGGAAAGGCCCCCCTGGTCATTAGGAAGCTTGAACAGACATCATAAAGGCAGAGATGCAGAGGCTGCCTGTGTACCCTCTTACCTTTTAGAGAGTTCCTGTCAAACTTCCTTCCTTGCTTCTCCACTAGGAGAAACTTCTCAAACAACTCTACCAAACTTTAGTCCATGGATACGAATCGTAGAATCACTAGGTTGGAAAAGACCTCTTGGATCATCAAGTCCAACCATTCCTATCTGCCACCAAACCATATCCTTGAGTACCTCATCAATCTGTCTTCTAAACCTCTCCAGTGACGGGGGCTCAACCACCTCCCTGGGCAGCCTGTTCCAGTGAATTGATGGTGAGGAGAGGCTGTTGACAGGACAGGCAGCCGGGTTTTTTGCAACAGCTGCCACAATATGGAGGCTCTCAGGAAACAATATGAAGAGAAATCCTCTGTGTGTGTTTGGTTTGCTTGTAACTGGAAGTACTGATGCACTACGAAGTAGAAATGCAACAGCCTGAAAGAACCCATGCTTATTTGCTCAGCTTCATTCTTTTGACAGATGCAACTTTACATACAAATCATCCTGTGGCTCACAGGGTCTCATGTATGGGATGGATCATAAGCAAGCTGATTTTTCAGAGCTTATTTGTGTACCTGAGAGTTTTGAAGCAATGTGAAACATGCTCATACCAGTGTTGGCAGTATGACTGTCCTCTTGGCTTTGTTTGAAGTTCTTAAACTTTCTCACTTCTGCCCACCCAGAGATTCACTTCCTTTCATATCTTCAAACTAAATGCTGCCTTTGTCTTGGGCTGTTTGTCTTTTGTGGGAAAAAAATATTTATGAGTACAATTTAGAGTCATCGAAAAACAGGTTTGAAGGTTTTCAGGAGATAGTTTTGCATTCCCCACTGTTCCAGGGCAGTATCAGCTTGTGTTGAGTTATAGAATCATAGAATAACCAGGTTGGAAGAGACCCACCGGATCACCCAGACCAACCATTCCTATCAAACACTAAACCATGTCCCTTAGCACATCGTCCAGTTGTCCATTAAACACCTCCAGGGAAGGTGACTCCACCACCTCCCTGGGTAGCCCTTTCCAATGCCCAATGATCCTTCTCTGGCTCTCGATTGTTTGTTACCTTATTTTCCCCCCCAGATCTTTGGTGATGGAGGCTCCACAACATCTCAGGAAAATGTGTCTTGGTATAATAATGTATATTTGGGGACACGTTGGGGGTAGTTGTTTGTTTGTTTTTTTTCTTGTGTCTAACTCAACTGTCTTGTCACATTTACAGAAACTATCTGTTTGGGGTTATTTGGAGTTTTCTTGGAGGTTTGTTTGTTTGTTCGTTTGTTAGTTTTTATAAGCACAGTCAAAAAAGATAAAATTGTACTATCAGATTTTACTATGCGTGATTTGTTATCCTTGTGTACCCCGAGAAAGTGTGCAGTTCAGCAGCTAAAGCACAAATTTGCTAAAGAACTTTAAGCTAAAGTTTACTCTAGTATTTAGCATCAAGAAAATTCATCTAAACCAACCTTTTGTACTTAATGAGCAGTCAACAAAATATTTCCCTAAAGCACATTTTACCTAAACATTTATTGGTATAGTAGTATGGATGTGTTGCTATAGAAAGCATTAATTTGGTGTGGGTTTGGAGCTGGTAGATGCTCCGATTTATTTGTGCTTAGTCTGACGAGGCATATCATTTGGTGGATAGTCTGTGCTTGCTTCCAGTCCCCTGGCACTGAAACATTGTCAAGGATGATACCTGCTTTCTGGTAGAATAATACAGAACTGCTTTTACGGGTAGCAATTTTTATATTATCAGTTCTTCCCATGTAGTTTTATCTCTTTACACTTCGAAGCTCTTCATTGTAGAGATTTTCATGCTTTTTAGCACAAAAGTAGACTCAGGATTACTTTGGAGACCACACTGCTGGACCAGCTGAAAGCCTGGAGTACGGCACATCTTGTTTGGAGTGTTGGGTTTCAGTTTTTCAGTTTTGTGTTTGGCTGTGTGGTTGTTTTTTAAGATCTTGTAAATGCTCTCCCGCATTGAAGACACAAACATAACAAGTCTGTAGTCGCACGGAATGAGAGTTCTGCCTTGGATAACATAGTAGGACAAGTGTCTTGCTTACATGATTATTGGTCTCTTGCAGGTGTAGTCACGTAGTAGGTTTCTCTGTAAGTGTGAAAGGCCACACAGCAATAGAGAGGAGATAGAAAATCAGGCTATTCCTGGGAAACTTTCCTTACAGTTGAGCCCACATGAGCCCAGGGTCCGTATGCAAGGTGCAGAAGATCCTAAATGATACTGACCCCAAAATTTGTGTGACCCATCAGGTAACAGGGTGGTGAAGGAGTCACGTTGTTGCATTACTTGTACCCAAGATACAGAGCTTGCTGAGAGGGAGAACACAGCAAAAAGTTGAAATGAAGGAGTCCTGTGCTTATTGTTTGAGACTTTGCTCAGAAAATAGGGGGGCAGAGATGGGGAGTGCATGACCAGCCAACTGCGGTGAATTGTTGCTGTAAGTGCAGTCAGCATGCTGGAAGCATTCAAAGAAGTTTCCTTAAGCGCGTCACCAGCATGAGGCACTGGGCAGCCTGACAAGGCTTTGGCTGCTAGTCCTGCGGACTTGGTCTTGTGTAATCCAGGTAGCTATGGTAGCTTGGAGCTCACTGTGGTCTAAGAAAACAAGTATTCACTTAGTTCCCTGTGCTGAGTTTTGAGCTGTTGCAGCCAGTTGTGACTGCCCTGAAAGTGGGTAGGTCAAACTTCTGCTTTCTTGGTTCGACTGGTTTTCTGCTGATTTAGTAGACGGAGTGGGCTCCCTGCCTGAGCAGTGGGGTCAAGTGCACTGTAATTTCTCATGGCAATTTAGTGGCCTTGCAATTATCTACAGGTTCCAATAAATCGTTTCTCTATTCAGACATTAACATTTGTACAGTAAGGGATCTCCAGATGCATGTGTTCTACTGATTGGAGCTGCTTCTTGTCCTTCACGTTTATTCTTTGCTTTGTTTTGCTCAAAAAAATAAAAGGAAGGGGGAAACCTTGTTATATTTTTGAAAACTGATCAAACTTACTTCAGCAGCACCAAAATGACAAACCAAGTGCATAAAGAAAAGCACGTGTGCTGTGATACATAGGAGGTTCAAGTCTGGTTTTGTGTGTCTTGTGGACTGCTAGCTGACAATTCCCTTTGATTCCCCTCAGCTCCTGCAGTCCATACCCCCCGCCAATGCAAGTATTTCACAGAGACTGCAAAATGCCCCAAGAGGGGACTTGACCTACTGGGTTTCTTTCCAAAGCCAGATTTAAAACTCAGAGGAATTCAGTGATGTTTTGTTTGGCTCATTTCTGTTCAAGATACTCTCTCCCTGCCAGTGCTGAATGTCAGCTGTAAAGATAAGGAGTGATTCTGCGTCACACACAATGCACTGTTTTGTTTCATTCCATTTATTCAATACTTTGTCCTCTGTCTTTTCACTCTTTGGTCCTTGATGGTTCCTGAGAAAGCACAAAGTGAAGATTTGTAGCTGATGTGGGAAATGGAATAGTGAAAAGTTTAATCAGTTCTATGATATGATGATTTGATCTTTCAATACATCTGCTGCTTCACTTCTCCAAGTTATTTCTTACAAAAAAAAAAGTGTTCTTCAAATTCTAGTTGCAAGTTATGTTTAAATTACTTATACCCAGAAATACGAATTAATTATAATTATAAAATGCAGTGAACTGTAGGGAAGTGGAGTCACCATACCTGAAAGGATTGAAAAGCAGTGTAGATGTGGTGCTTGGGGACATGGCTTAGTGGTGAGGTTGGCAGTGGTGGTTGGACTCAATGATCTTAAAGGTCTTTTCCAACCTAAACGATTCCGTGATTCTGTGAAAGGATGTTATAGCCTTCCATTGTGTACCTGAACATTAGGCATGGATGATTCAGGCCAAACTGAGTAGAGACATGGACATTTCCTTTTTCAACTGCTGACTTAATTAAAACTTGGTTTTATTGCATGTCTCTTAAAGTAATTTTTAAGAGTAGTAATTTTGTGTACCTTGTAGCCAATGAGATCTATGTTTCTGGGTCATTGTCAGGTATGCAGGCTCCTCTTTTGGGTTTTCTTATGCTGAGCAAGTTCTTTCTGAAAATTAATGGGACAGTCTACTAGTCTGTCTGTTACTTCTGGAATATGTCACAAAGATACACTGAATTAAATTCATCTTAACCCACAAGCCTCACCTCTTTCCCTTAGCAGAAGAGCTCTCTCACTCTCTATATCTTCTCTCAGTTTTGGGGATTTTACAGAGAGAAGTTGAGTATGAAGGCATGAAGAAATGTAACTAAAGATCACACTGTTGGGGTCGGGGGGAAAGTTGGAAAAATCTAAGGTTTATTGTATATTATATACGCAGAAGAAAGGTGCTAGATTAACTTTATTTGGCTTAGCATCTGACCTGAAGTAGGTCAGCAGTGAGATGCTGTGTGGAAGTGTGATGAGATTGTGGAGAATTATCTCCAAAGCAGGATAATCTCTGAATTAGAAAAAGCGTATGGAGGAATGGATTAGGGAGGGGGCTAAGTTGAACGTTTTTCAGAATATTAATAATATAACTTTTTAGATTAATGTTCCTGATAAAACAGACAACATTCTTCTCGAAAGTGAATACATTTATTTTTCGGATGAGGATTTAGTGCTTTGTGGCAATAAATCATTACTTAGTTGGGAAAATCCTGTCAGAAAAAGAAGTACATTGTGATAGAAGGAAAGCTTTTACAAATTATTCATTCACCTTTTTAAGTTCTACTTGTAGTTTTGAAATTGGTCCCAGGGATGCTGTTGTCTGATGTTATCATTTCAGTAAAAATTTGAGTGAGGTTTACAGAGATGAGGACAGGACTATGCAAGTACACACAGAATCATTCAATCATTGAATAGTTTGGGTTGGGTTCCAGCCTCCCCCACCATGGGCAGGGACACCTCCCATGGGATCAGGTGCCCAAGCCCCATCCAGCCTGGCCTTGAACACCTCCAGGGATGGGGCAGCCACAGCTTCCCTGGGCAACCTGGGCCAGGGCCTCACCACCTCACAGAAGAACAGTTCTTCCTTTCCTCTTTGTGCGTAGAACTCTGTTTAAAAAGCAGTTGACCAGGAAGGAAAAGAAGCCATGTAAATCATGGCCATGTGCAGTTTGAGAATCTCAGGACCTTGACTTATTTTGACTTCCTAATAGATTTTTGCTTGTGCATGCTGCAAAAGACCAAAGTACCGAATTTTCATTACTCCTGTTTTCCTGACTCCCCCCTAGTGAAGATTGATGTATGTATTTTACCAGCTTTAGCTGAAGGGTCCAGTTAACTGCATCTGTTGTTTATTATATGACTGGCCAAGGTAAATAATCTTTTTTCTTGTACATTCAGTCTATCTTGAGCAGAGGGAACAGAATCTACTTAAAATTCCTTTTGTTTCTATGAGTGACCATATTAAACCTGTCCAACAATGTGAACCACGGGCTTGCCAGAACTATTCAGCAGAACTTTCAGAGGAACAAATGTTATTTCTCCGTGTTCCCTGTTGTAAAAGAAACACTTGGTGCTCTCCATTTCTGTGGTGTGTAGCTATCTTGGATGTTTGTTGATCTTGGCCATGCTATTTGAAGACCATAATTGTTTTCCACAAGGTAATAATTATTTTCTCTTAAAGTTATTGATATCAGTGAACAGTATTATCTCATGGAAGTGTGCTTTTCCAAAGCAACAGTAGCTTTTCCCTTTGGAAATACAGTATCTTGAAATTGTATGGTAGAAATAGGAAGCTTTTCCTGTATAGGTGATTCAGTGTTTTGATAGGCTGTAAAAGAGAGCAACAGGGTACACTTTGTGGAGTTATTGTTGTAATTTCAGGAATGACAGTTACTGAAATTAATTTTCAGATAAACCCAAAAGAAATATAGGCAAAGGGAAACTTTCTGACTTATAAAAAGAAGAAGAGTTCATCCCAGTAATGGGAAACGAGGCAGCCAGCCGGTATGAACAGTTAGGAAGGAATTCAAGTTCAGATTTTGACTAAGGGACTTCTGTTTGGCCTACAATTCAAGTAAGCATTCATATAAGAGCCCTGGAAATCCATTGCAAACAGATGTGAAAGAGAAAGTTAAACGGCCTCAACTTCAACCTCAGACAGAATGTATCTTCTTAATCACTCTGAACTCCTGCCATCCATGCTGAGGGGGGTGATGAATAGCCTGTCGGGGGTCTCTATCCAGCTGCCCTTCTCTATGCCTTTGGTAGTACAACCTGTTAAGTTTCCAATTCTTTCTGGGGAGCTGTAAGACCATAGATAATCTGTTCACTTAAGTGGAGTTCATACTAATTATATTGACAGCAAAATGAAGTATCTTAATTTCACGCTATCGATCAAGAGAATTCCTCGGAAGACTGCCGGGCTGGACCTGGATTTTGTGCTGAAGGTCTGTGAAGTGGCAAATGGAAAGCCTTTTTCTGTTCATATATGTTCTAATTTCTGCTTTGATAGCTGTTTTGTTTGCTGACCAACACTGTTTTATGACTTTGTGCATTTAAGAGGTCAGTTTTCATGGCACAAAATAAAAACCAACCCATGTGCACAACTGAATGTCAGCCAAAATCTCTTGAGAGAAACATGCAGTTAAATGTGCCTGAAACACAGTGAGGGAGGCTCCAGAAGATTTCCCTGCTGGTTGAGCAGCAGGCTACCTTTCCTGAAGGTAAGAGGCTTTGAAACATCCCATTGTTAGTAACGTTAATTCTCAGCTTATTTGTAATTAATCATGTGCTGTTGTCTGACAGTACATGATAGAACTAGAAAACAGTCACTTAGAATAGGAAACAACTGTCAATTAATTCACTAATGAATCAAGTTTACCAAAGGTGAAGCAACTTTGACTCCCAGAGGAAAAGTATTAAATGCATAGCTTCTGCATACAGAGAATTCAGCCTTTTGCATTTCAGATCTGGTTTGGTTTGCTTTCAAACAGTGGTCCCTCATTATTCTTGCAGTTTTCACGTTGGTGCATGTTGATGCTGTGCTTGGACATGTTTGAACTATTAAAACGTGTTTCAGTCTTACCTTTGTGGCTCAGAAAACCTGTGTATGTATTTTAGTGCAACAATGTATTTAGTATTATTCAGATAAATGGTTGGTGTTGTTTTCAACAAGATGAGTCAACATAATAAATCTGCTGTGGTGCCAGGTATTACCTGTAGGAGGTATTGGTAGTATAGGAGGACTGGACAGAAATGCTTTTTCAGATTTGGCATTCCAGTGGTACATGTAAATGGAGTAAAAAATATACTCCAATGTTTCTGTTTGCAGTTCAGCACAGACAAGAATGTCTGTGAGAACTTCCATTTCAGAAACAGTCTCTTCGAAATTTGGTATTCTGCCTTAAGGTTTAAGCAACCCACGTTTCAGATTTCATTGCAGTGTGCTCTCCAATGTTGTTTTATGTTACTTTTGTTTCCCATTAAAAAAAAAAAGCAGCATTTTTTTGAGCATTAAAGGTGTCTTTGCAATAAGAGTTGGCATATCTCAGCTGTTTGCTGGAGTCTCGGCAGGAACACCTATCTTTTTGGAAGAGTTCCTGTTGAATTGGAGTCAGATGCACAGCGAAAAGGATGCAAACACCCAGTCTATGAAAGCTGCTGACAGTGCCTATGGCCCCGTGGGCTGAGGTGGGCAGCAGTGCATGGTTTTTCCATCTCTGTGTAGGAGCAAGGCTGTGAAGTGCCATGTATGTGGGTTAACCAAAGACTTCAGTGTCTATGGATAGTTTCAGTCTGAAAGCTGTTGTGCATTTACCCCTGTGTTTCAAATGTAGGTGGTTGATACCTTCAAGCAGGCTTTTCCTTTTTGCTTTAGATTAAGTTTTTTATATTCACTTAGCATTTGAGTGCAATAGCAAACCTTTTTTAACTCGGGCTGGTGGGCTTACAGGTTTATTTTATCTACCAAAAACATGTATGTGAGGTCTCTATCTTCCTCTTTTACTGCAGGTAGGTGGTACAATTATTTTAAACTCATTGTGGATCTCAACCAGGTTGTTTTGAATGTAAGAGAAATGAAGTGCTGTATCTTCAGCCAGACATGTCAATAACATACCTCCCAGGGCAGTACTGGAAGTGCTGTAGGAAGCTGTGTGAGAGGACACCATGTGTATTTCCTAGGCAAACCGTGGGGATATTTTCAGCATCCTGGAAACGTAGTCATAAAGAAACACCCAGGACTTACACTAATGGTGCTCTCTGGCTGTGGACACAGCAGCCAGCAGTGAAAACCAGGATGACATGTTCCATCAGCTTGTTCCCATCACGGTTCTGCTTTTATTTCACTTATTCCAAATAATAGCTATATCTTCTATAATTGAGTATTGGGGTTTTACTATTTTGATGCAAAGTAATTTCAATGACGTGTAATTATATTAGAGGTAAATATGGCACCTGTAAAACTGGGCACAGCCTTTTTAATTGGCTTTTGTTGTTGCTGTAGGAAGTACCATCCTGTAGGCATTACTTAGGAAAGTACCACATGGTTTAAGAGGGGAACTTGTTTGATAATCTTGGTAAACTGCCTTATTTTCAGACTGCTGTCATGCGTTGTCTATATTAAAATGTCTGGAATTAGCCTTCAGTATATATTAAAAAAATAAGTAAAGTTTGACTATATATTGTATATTTTTGAGTAGTATCTTTTCAATATTATACTTTGTAACTTATTTAAAAGTAGCAAAGGCACAAAAAAACTTTTAATATAAAAGCTTGTTTAATTATCTATGCAGATACTGCTGAACAAGATGATAGTACTGCATAAGTAGTAAATAATGATGCTTTTACACTTTAAAATCTATATAAGTAGCGTTGTAAGTGGTCCTCCTACTTAAGGCATTTGGCAGTTCATTCTTTAATTCCAGAATATTTTGAATCATAGAATAGGTTGGGTTGGAAGGGATCTCAAAGGCCATCCTGTTCCAACCTCCTGCCATAAGCAGGGACACCTCCCACCGGATCAGGCTGCCCAAGGCTCATCCAGCCTGGCCTTGAACCCCTCCAGGGATGGGGCAGCCACAGCTTCCCTGAGCAACCTGGGCCAGGGCCTCACCACTCTCACAGTGAAGAGATTCCTCCTTATGTCTAGTCTAACTCTGCCTCTCTCCAGTTTATCCCCATTGCCCCTCATCCTATCACCACAAGCCTTTGCAAACAGCCCCTTCCCAGCTTTCCTGTAGCCCCTTCAGGTACTGGAAGGTCGCTATGAGGTCTCCTGGGAGCCTTCTCTTCTCCAGGCTGAACAACCCTGACTCTCTCAGCCTCTCCTTATATGGGAGGTGCTCCAGCCCACAAATATTTCAAGATTTAAATATTGTAAGTGTTCAAAAGAAGCAGGGGTGTAAAACACAGTGTTTTGAAACACCCAGCTGAATGGATGACGGGTGACACGGTTCCCTTAAAACCCAACTGGGAGACCCCTGAGCTGTGTGGCAGCAGCAGGGACGGCACAGTCTGCAGCCCTGAGCAGTGGAAGGTTTGTGAATCATCTCACAAAGGCTCTTCAGGCCAGGCATCTTGTTAGTGGAGCCCACTCTCGCTTCAGTCTTTATATCTGCAGCATGTAAAACTCAGTTGTATCCTCCTAAGACTCCCATGTTATTTTTCATTCAGTTCACTCACTGTGATTGACAAGGACCTCTTCATGAATATGTTAAGAAAGAACTGTTTCCTGGATATTATGTCCTTTCATATCTGTCATAACTAGAATATTCATGATACTGTTTTTAACAGGCCTCCTATTGTAGAGGAAATATCACGGAAACATGTTCTAGTTTTTATAAAGTCCAGGGGAAAATGAATGCCTTAGGGGCCGATAGGTAAGGGTTTTTTTAACAATTTAGAAATACAATGTGACAGCTAGCAGAATGTATGTCAGCAAGCAGAAAGCTCTTAAATATCACCGTCATGGGCCTAGAATTGATAAACTGGTAAGGTTTTTATATTTATTATTGCATTATCTGATGACTGTAGTTTCTTAATAAATTTATTTTATATTTCTCCGCCTAAAAATGCAATTATGAAATCAGGTTTTCTTCATCATTTTATTTCTGGATGCTGAGACTCTTTTCCTCAGTCAAATCCTGCGAAAGCTTAGACATGCACGAACATACAACTTTGTTTTAGAGGAACACTGGGCTGGTAAATGCCGTCTGCCTTTGATGGGTTGGTCCTGGCATTGCTAGCAGGGGGAGTTACGTGATAGAGGAGAAGGCAGCAAAATTGAAGGACTGAAGAGCAGCTGTCTCCTTCATGGAGGAAAAAACCTATGCACAACGGTTTTAGAACAGGCTGAATTACTTGTGGAAGACACTTTGTAAGCAAAAATATGATTTTGTCAAAACAAATTTTTGGTTTAACAGAAAATGTTTACTTGGTCAAAAGATTTTTCTATAATAAAGAGAAGAGAATATTCTGAATTAATGTCGTTGTGACTTACAAAGTACTTCAATTCCAGGTTTTGAGATTAAAATTAAAAATAAGGCCCCGTTTTTTACAGTCAGAATTGCAGTTTTGAGTTACAATGTCATGTGACATTGACCTCAATCAAAAATAGACACATTAGCTTTTCAGATGAGCTGAACGGTTCCCATGGACAAGTCTGTTATTTATTTGCCCTGGAAAATCTTCTATGGCAAAGAAATGTTTTTCTAGCTCATTTTAATTATTTCTGGTCCAAGAGGCATTATCCGGGACTGGACAGTGCAGCTGTGCTATCTACCTTTATTAATGTTGATCATGGGACTTGCTGTGAATTTCCAGATTGTTCATGTTGATGCTTAGAACCACATTACACAGGGAAATGCCGATGAAGGAGTGACCTTTGCCACTGCTCTACCTGAGGTTGGAACTGTTAGGGCTCAGCTCAGCTCATTAATTCCCGGGGAAAAGATTATTCTAAATAATGCATATATACAAGTAAGTCTCTCCTAACTGCTGGATGACATTTGTTTATTCAAGAAACGTTATTATCCCTTTCCTAATAAGAAAAAAACCCCAAGCTAAATGTTTATAAAAATCCCTGGATTAGTGTTGTTGAAGCACTCCATTGCCAATCGTAGGCACCACATGCCTTGGGCTGAGTGCACCACATGTTTTGCACAGTGAACAGGTCCTCCTGGGCTGCAGAGGTGATGGAGCCCTTCACGGGCCTGTTGAAGCTGCATCAGTCACTGCAGTGGCACACAACAGAGGAGGCAGCCTTGTGATATAGGAATAGCCCTGAGAACAGCCCTGTATTTCACCTAGATCTCTGTACAGCGCCTCTTGACTTTTAATCGGTGGGAGTTCGCTTCTCACAAGAGCTAAGTGCTCCTGTCCTCTCGCCTCTGCCCTACCCAGCTCCTGGTGTCTGCAGGAGCTCAGGGGGGTTCCTGCAGAGCACTCACTGTGCTGTGAGATTGAGCTTCATACGCTGGGGTGAAATTGAAGATGCTGACCTACAGGTGAAAGGCTCTGTATCCTATTAGCAATCTTAGTATCATACAATCCCTCAAAGCAAATTGGTCCTGATCAAAAAGCAGGAAGGCAGCCCTTCTCAGGAGGAAGCACAGACTATTGTCTGGCTCAGCAGGCTTAGGAAGGTCATGCTGGTCTGTCCAGTATTGCTGGAGATTTTCTCTACCAGAATGAAAAATATGTCTTTTGCAAGGAAGGATGAGATGTGTTCCCTGCCCTTTTGGTTTGTCTTTGGATGTTTTCTCAAAGCTTTTGTTTTCTTAAGAAAGTCATATAGTGGATGAGAGCTGTTCCAGTTCACTTTGCATGCACATTAATCCCTGAGCAATGGGGAATTGCTGTAGGAGGTAGAAGGCGCTGGATTTTGCTTTTCTCTTCAAAGAGGTTTCAGCTAGAATTGTTCTTACACCTGCAAACAGAATAAATAGATCACAACTTGTGGGGGCTTCTCTTTGTCTGACTCAAGTGATCCAGGCAAACAAGGGATGTTATAGATGCTCATTTTTATTATGCTCCCTATGTGGACAGATTTTCCATGCCTGCGTTCAGCAGGGCCTGTATGGCATAAACTGGATGAGACTGACCCAGGGCCTGCAATGCAGTGTGTGTGTCTTAAGGATACTCATGTTAGAGACGTTACTATTTCTGATGGCTAATGGACTCTTAAAGACTTCATGAATATTTTACCCCTTCATGTCTCTGGCTTTGCATCATAAGTTGCTGGTGATTAATTGAAATCTCAGCACAGGTTCACAAGATTCTTCAGGCGTCATTGAACTAAATATTAACTTACCTTTCCTTCTTCTTTGTAACCTATTTCTCTAGCTCTCGTGGCTAAAGGGGAAATGGCAAAGCTGAGTCTGGATGAGTTAAATCTGGGTGCTGTCAGTCTAAAACATGATTAAGTAGAAAAAAAAGGAAAGCAATCAAAGTGGTGTTTTAATGCCAAAAGCAGTGAATGAAGAATGCTGCTGGCTTCTGTCTTAATCCATAAAAATCCCACAGCTGGAATGTATCTGGAATAATCCTATATGAAAGAAACACTGGAAGAGAGAGAAACCACATTGGCTTATAACACTCTGTGGATGTTAAACTGCACTCATCAGCAAAGTAAAAAAACAAAACACCCTCCACAAAACCAAACAAGCAAAGAAACAAAAAGCCCAACTGAAAGAGGTTAACATACTTATTACTCACAGTTACCTATGTGTGGATTTCTTTTTAGGTGCACTGCAAGCATGTATCCGGTTCTTGAATGTCACGGAAGGATTTTGATAAATGAAAAGAATTGAGAACCTGTGTAACTATTGCTTCTGGTCACCTTTGTGTTATTAATTTTCTCCTGCTTTGAAGAATTCATATAGGCTAGCGTTAAACAAGTTGTACAGTAATGAAAGAAATAAGAATCATAGAGGCATAGACTGGTTTGGATTGAATGGGACCTTAAAGCCCATACAGTTCCACCCCCACTGCCACAGGCAGGGACACTTCCCATGGGATCAAGTTTCACAAAGCCCATCCAGCCTGGCCTTGAACACCTTCAGGGATAGGGCAGCCACCACTTCTCTTGGCAGCCTATTGCTGTGCCTCACCACCCTCATAATAAAAAAATATCTTCCTAATATCTCATCTAATTCTCCCATCTAATTCAGCTTAAAACATTTCCCCCTCATCCTATCACTGCACTCCCTGATAAGGAATTATATTGGTTTTGTGAAGATATGTTCCTGTGAAAGGTCCATCAGCTGGGCACTGAGTAGTTGTAAAGATGCAAGGATAAAAGTTTGACCAGTTTCATGATAATTATGAAAGATAATTCACATGGGAGCTAATACAGGCTGTTGTGTCTGTCATTCACCAACAATATTTATATGAAATGTCAGTACTCTAGGATTTGTATCTATTTCTTCTTAGACCTATGCTTTTCAGAAGTTGCAGACACCCTGATGGTGTATCTATAAAAAGACATTTGAGCTAATCAGAAGTCTGTTTGACAAGTCAGTCTGTGTCTGAAAGTGTGCACAGCCTGGAGACTTGAGGAGTGCTGACGTGGAGGATGAAGGAGGAGTAGCTGAAGCAGAAGAGAATTAAGTGACCTCATTGAGACAGCAAAATGGTGGGGACAGCAAAATTGGAGCTGGGAAGAAAGAAAATGGCATTGAGAGGTTTTGGGCAGAGGAAGATGAAAGGGAAAACATGCTCAAATCATCTTGAAAGACAAAGCTTTAAAGGCTTCTTGGGGTGGGTGTTGTTTTACTGTGTAGTAGCTCTTACTGCATGATGTAGACCCAGTGAGGTCATGTCCTGCTGCCGTTCCCATGGTGACCCCTAACTGCAGTGTGGATGCTGTTGGAGAGATGCTGATGCATTTGCAGCCTATGTTCCTCTCTATTGTTTTGCTAAAGGAGTGACCTAGAGTGATGACAGAGTGTTCACATGAGATATAAACTGAATGACTTAGAACCGCGGTTCCTTGCATCCGGGTCAGCTGGGCCTCGGTTCCCAGTAATATCTCGGTGTCCATCCTGAGCCCAACGCCAGGGAGTATTTCAATGCAGTATTTCTGAAAAGCAATGGAAATGTGTTTTATTTTTACATACTCCAGAATTTTCCTGAAAATAATGGTGTGAGGCAAGTGGGGCTGAACGTAAGCGGTGAATTAGAGTTGAAGGTAGCGTAAGATGGTACCTCCTCTGGTTGTCTCTCAACAGAAAACAGGAAAACATCTCACCAAATAGATTTTATATCAAATGATGCAGCTCATCAACAGTAACAACCATTCCATAGGATGTTCATCTAAAGTCTGCGTTTCGCCAGCCGCCATTTCAACAGGTGTTCAAGGAAGAGCGCTATGGGTCTTTGGTATGGCACCTCTAGTTGGGAATAATTAGAACAGAAAGACTTTAAAGTTGGCTTCAAGTTTTAGGTTGTTATATAAATAAGTTCACAGGAATCTCAAATGCTTTACATAAATCTGACAGCAACTATAAAAGGCTTTTGAACATTTTTGTTGCCAAAGTCCCAGGGATTGCTGGAATCTTAAATAGCCTGTTTTAAGCTTCAATTCAGCAGCTTTTTGTCATGTTTAATAATGTGGTGAATAATTCCTTTTCTGTTCTTAGTTTCCACATTTATAATCCAAAAGGATCCTTGAGGCATGGAATATATGTTTTCCAGTGCTGGAAGGGTTAGGGGTCTTTCTGACCCCAAGCTCGAAAGTTGCTTTTCAGGTTCTCTTTGAAGGAGTCTGCATCTATCTCTGGCTTCTTTGGAAGGATTGTCAATAGAAGATGACAAAATGAAAAGGTTGTCAGTTGTCAGAGGGAACTGTATGGGAAATATCAAAGTATCAGACTAATTGTGACGCTAAATACATCATAAAACCAGATGTTCAACATGAACATCTCAGGTAGGGATTGGTCTGCAAACAGCAGAATGGTGGGATCAATGTCTCAGACTCAGTCCAGGGAGTTGAGCAACACCGGGGTGCAACAAGATAATTAAAACACAAAGTGCAGCCCTGAGAGAGGCTCAGAATTGCCAAGTGCCTGTCATCTGTAGATGACACGGGATGTCGTTCCAGCTGTCACTGTCAGGCTTGTGGTTCTCACAGCTGCAGGTTCAGAATTTCATTTCAGTTTAGTAGAAACAAGTGGAGCTTCGCCTGGCTTAGGTGGGTTTTGTCATGGCATTCTTAGTATGAGTAACACTGTTCTGTGCTCCAGCCAGGAGGAGTTTAAAATTGGCCTCATGCTGACTATTGTAGTTCCTTCAGTTCTTGTGCACACTCTTAAACTGCACCCCTTGTTGCATTCCTAACCCAGGTTGTTAGCGTCCACAGATGAGCAAAGAGCTTCTCTATTATTTTCCTCTTGAAAGTTGATGTGCGGAGGTAGAGTTGTTTGAATACGCTTGACTTTGTGCCTTGGGAATAAGTCTTGGGAATTTTAGGGTTTGAGATTGTTTATGAAAATACATCTGTATTTGAGCAAAATGGCATTTCTTTGAGGTTCCATTTCTTCCTCTTCATCACTACTGTGAAGCAACATTAATTCTCAGTGTACTTGGGAAAGAATCGTTTGGTAGCAAAGTTGTTTCAGAAAGTATCTTGCTATGTAAATATGTGGAATGGTAAATGTTCTTAAACAGTATCTTTGTAGAGCTCTGCATGCCAAGCAGTTGTTTATTTCTGACTGTTGAAGTCCACACTAAAGTGTTCTACAAACCTTAGAAGTCATCATTCTAGCAGACATGAGTATTCTGAGTAATGCTTTTAATCCAAAATAATAGAATTTGCCACTGGCATTCATTTTGTAGTTGAAAACTTTTGAGAAATTTTAAAATAATGAAACGTGTATTTTTTATTTGCTCTAAAATGAGTCTTATTTAATTAGAAAACATGGTATAAATGGAATTTTCATTCTGTGATTGAATAAAAAAGGTTTATCTGCCTATTACTGATTCTGTCTCAGTGATATTAATGCCCTGCATTGTTGAGCTTTCATCAAAAGACAGAATAAAATTGTTTTGTTTTCATGAATAGCTCTGCTGTTTTGCAATCAAACATCTCTCTACCATTTGTCATTGTATTCACCACTCGCCAGTGTTGCTCTTTAATAAGGTTCTTTTATTTGCTGTTGTACACTTTCCGGGAATAATTTTTCCATTTCAGGGAGATGTTTTGGTTTATTGTAGTTTTTCTAATCTCCTCATTTGATTTTACAGACTTGCACAGCGAGGTTGTCTCTTTTTTCTCCCCATTTTATTGTATGGTCTTCTTATTGCATGCTTGCTATTATTTTATGACACACTCTCCTGCTTCACTTTGCAGTTATTTCCAACAGATTTAACATTTAGCTGCCCACATCCATTTTATGGATATGTATAATGTATGGATGGCAGTACTGTCCTATTAATTTTTAATGAATTGGCTCTTTATCTAGTGCTATCTAATAAAGATAATTATCAGAGTGCATTGTCATGCTGCAGTGCCTGAGAAACTTTTTAATATTCCCTATTGCATATGCATATTCTCAGATCATCTTTTACTCTCGCTTACTATACCACGGCTCAATCACATTTCCATTATTTACCTGAAAATCTGCATATTTTACTCCTAATACCTTGCAGCTCAGGTTGAGCAGTAAATTGGCAGAAGGGTATCAAGACATTTTAGAGGTTTCAGTGAACTCTGGCTACTCACTCTTGCTTTATTCCTTGCTTTGTTTCCGGAAGTGAGAATTATGACCTTAAACTGAACAAGTTAAAACAAGTCAGTGTATCTGTGGTGATTCGTTAAAGTTTTGTTTCCAATTTTGTTTCCAATTGCTTGACTTTCTTACTGCAATTCTTCTGATGTCCACCAGGTACCTGTAAAACCCAGTGCTGGGGTGAGGCTGGGAAGCGGGGAGGCAGAGTTTTACTGGGTTAATTGTAGTTCTGCAGGTGTGTGGGCAGAGAAACCCTGAGTTCAGAGTAAACGAGTATTTATTCAAAAAATTATTTTATTCTCTCTGAAAACTCACTGTGTCTGCCAGCAATGAATGAGCTTTTTTTTTTTCTTAGAAAAGTGATATTTTAGGTTCTTAAAGTACATAATCCCTTCTTTTGTGCCGTGAAGAGTGCCGTGTCTCACTCGCACACTACCTCTCTGTGCTGTGCCTGTGCAGGTGCAGATTTAGCACTTCTAAAAGGTGATAATGAGCAGTTTCAGAGGAGGAGCTCTCAGTGCTGTTGCAGGCACGCTTGCTGGCTCTCAACAAGCACACCTCGTTCTCTTTCCAGAGTCAGTTCCCATGAATCTTGCTTAGCCATGAAACTGCCAAAGTGGCTAGTGATTGGAGCTGTGCTGGGGGGAGTTGTGTGTGAGACTCGGGGTGAGCCAGGGAATTAGTTAACAGGGATCATATGTATGTCCCAAATGGTCACAGCCTTCAGCCACTCCTAGGTTTGAACCAAAGATGGAAATGGAATCATTTATATTATGGAAGTTTGATATCTGCCTATGCACAGGTGCATAAAGTAAGTGTAAATACTCCATTCAGTTTTCACATTGAGAATTGGTTGCCTTTTATAACTGAAATAGAAAATTTGGTGTTAAAATGTAATGGACTGCTGCTCAAGTCCCTGACATCAGCTTCACATCATCTCCCTCCACTCTGATTTTGGTGACGATAGAAAATTACTTCAAATTTAAGCCTTGAGTGTATATAGTGAAATGTGAACTGACATGCTGCATCAGCTCCTGGGCTGTTCTGTTGCCGCTAGGTCTCACTGACTACATCACTTCATAGCCTTTCTTCCACGGCTGTTCCGGAGGCGATCCCCCCCTGCCCTGCAGCACTGCCACTGGCTGAGAGCCTTGCTTCTCTCACCTCCTCTCTGCCTGTTGCCGAGGTGCCTGGGCTTCTGGCTGGTAAAAGTAAGTGAGGTTGGCCCTGAGACCTGCCTAGGAAGGTCATGCCCACTGTGGGCTGGTGGGACCACCTTGGCACATTCCACCAGGACTCCCTTTGCCCACAGGGGGGATGCAGGGCCACCAGAGATGGTGCTGTGATTTGAAACCTCCTCTGGCCTGTACTGAACTTGTTAAAGAAATGTTTCAGTTTTATTGCTGTAAATTCTAGGTGTAACTCCCTGTTCTGATAGTTGTGTGATTTGAGAATTGATCTTCAGATGCAGATGTATCTCTTGAGAATGGAAATACTAAAATTACTAGTTGGGTTTTAAATGTTTCTGAAAGGTATTTGAGTCTGTTTCTTTTGTAAGAACCAAAGTGCCATCTGTGTTTCAGTGTATGTATATATATATATAGTCCCTTCCTGTTAAGTAAGTGGCCCTCAAAACTCAGGAGATAAAGTTATATCTTAATTGTCACCTTGAATTGATGCTGACTGTCATTATTATTAATGTTGACTGGAGCTGTAGTGCTATTTGAGTTGTCAGAGAGCAGATTTTGTCGCTTTAACAAAGGCATTTCAGTTCTAATTTGCTAAAATTTTAAATGCTAAGGTTTCTTTATAAAGATAATAATTATAAGAAGAAAATTACCATAGATTACCTATGATAAAAATATCCATAGTGGATCCAGCTTAAGATGGAAAGAGACATAGTGCTGTTTTTCAATGCACTTGGTGTGTGGGGAAGCCCTTTTGATAGCTGCTCAGCATGGTAGAATTCAAATTTATTTTCAGGACGCTCCGAGCTAATGTGAAATGTTGCCTACTTTTTTGGTATCTGCTATTAAAGCAGGAATTGTGGGATAACACTTGGCTTCAAAGAATGGCTTTGTAACTGAATATGGAGTGCAGGAATTAGCTGAAGTAGAACAAACACAGAAGTGGTTTGTGACTTTGTGGACTGAGAGAAGCACACTTTCTCTTGATACGTTGATATTGGAGTAGCTTCTGTAGCTCGCACAAGATCTCTATTAGCTTTAGAGTAGTTGGGGGGACCTGGCATTGTCCTGGCTTGGGCAGGAATGCAGTAAGTCCTGGAAGCAGTGGCTGGGTATCGGGGCACTGCAGCTGTGCCAACCTGGCCGTGCTGACCCAGCTCCAGGTCCTGCAGTTGTTCCCAGTGGCATCCTGACCACTGCTTTTCCACAGCTCCTTAGTGTGTTGCTTACATGGTCTTATCCAGCATCTACTGTTTCTCATTCCAGTCTCTGTGCATATAAATCATTTTGGGGCAGGCAGAGGGAGTGGGGAGCTCTTGCCGGAGTGGTGAATTCCAGCTGCTTCTAAATCCAGACCCAGTCCAACAGCTGGAATTAAGAGCAAATCTAATATCTTCAATTTTCTCTGTAGTTTGTCTTAGTTATTTTAGAATGAAAAAGAACAATCACAGCTATTGAATATTGGCTGTTTCATAAAGATACAGTTCTTTGCAGCAAAGCAGATAAAAGAAAACTCCCCAAACCCACCAGAATACATTTTCCCCTCCTAAACACGATTGTTATGCTATCATTATCCTTCCTGTCTTCCCCATTTCGCCTACTAAGGCATCTGCTGATTTTATAGGACCAAAAAATGAACGTCAGGTCTGTCATAATAGTAAAAAATTTCCTGAGTATACATGCCTGTATATTACAGTGATCCTTTGAAGATGGTATTCTTGCTTTGAAATTTTGTTTCTTTGGCCAAAGAGTTGGCAGTCATAAAGGCTGAGATGATAGTGAAGCTCTGATAATACAGCTATTGATTTCAACAGGGCTAGGATTTCGCTCCAAGAAAGAATAATTTGACCATCATTCTCAAAATGGGATGAACATGTGATATTCTCCTGCTGCTGAGCATGTAATGCGTTCATTTTGTACAAATTTAACCTTGTCTTTTCCTGGCTTTGTTTTAAATTAACGTATCTTAAGGTCTATATTGCTGCATGTTATTTTATTATCTGAACATTTTCCATAGAAAATCCGAAGCAGCATACCCTGAGATTTTATGGAGTCTCTGCAACCTCTATTTTTAAGCTAAAAGCTATTTCAAGGACTAGGAACTTGGTTAGTTTTTGGTACTTCGGGTGGAGGCTTACAGTGTTCTGGGAAATACACGGCATTATTTCTGTTGCAGAGCGATCTGCTTGGTAAGTACCTGCTGTCTGGTCCGTGTTGAATTTCTGCTTCCTGAGGTTATCCCATTAGCTTAACTCTTATCCCATCAGAAGGAAAAAGGACAGTTATTGTAAGAAGCTGTGTGGATGCTTTATCTCTCTTTTCAAAAATAAATTAGTATTAAGTGAGAAATGGAGGGGAAATCCCTGAGAGCACACAGCAGCCACTGCTGACTACTCTGTCCCCATGGGCAGAAGCCTTTATCCCATTCCAGTCCTTTTTAATTCTCTCCTGGAAGCCATATTTACCCTCTTTCCTTAAAGAAAAAAAGAAAGAAATTGATAATTGTGTTACCAGCTTGACAATTTTCAAAGTGAAGAGAGATGATTTCACAGGAGATGTAAAAATCTCAGTTGTATGGGCTTGTTTTCATCGTTGATGCTGTCTGTCTTGTCCTCCCCATGCCCTCATCTCCAGCACTGGGGATGTTTTGCCAGACAGTGTTGGTTTGACATTTACAAGTCACGTTAAGAAAAAGCCTACTTTATTGTGTTCTTAAACTTTCTTCTGAGTTATGTCCCATCATCTTAACAATGACTGTAAAAACAATGGCAGCTTATACAAATTTCTGTTAAAAGAAATAAATAAAATTGGTTCTTTTATATGGAGTCAATCTAGATACAGGGGTTTTGTGCATAATTTGCACTCACAGGAGCTGATTTTGTGTGAAAATCGTCATTTGCCCATTTATGCATGCAGTCAGTGGTGGCTAGCAAAATTTTAACTCAAATATGTTTGGTTTTGAGTGGCTCTCAGGAGGGTGTGAGCCAGGCTGTGGAAAGGCTGAACCAGGTTCTGACCCTGACTCTGAGGATCGCGTGGCTCTCGGCAGGGCGTGGGGGTGTGGAAGTTTTCTTCTCGGGTTCGGGCTGGTTGTTAATGCCTGCCTGCACACATCAGCTTATGTTGTTTCAATCTAAATTAGTACAGTTTTCAAATGAGCTGGCAGCGCTATTTGATCAGAACGGCTTTGATTTTTCTTTTTTCTTTCTTTTTTTTTCCCCTGTCACATATACAGACATTTATCTTTTCTCTGGAACTTTGACTTAGTTTGTGAATTCTCAGGAGGCAAGCAAACCCAGAAACTTCCAGAGCAGGGATTTGTTGAACCAGAAAAAACAGGACCTGCAGCTTTGAGGAACTGAATCTCTCTCTTGATAAGAGCTGAAGCCCTGGGGCATACATATATATAGCCAAACCCACAATAAATATCAATGCACAAAATGTGTCACCAGAAAAGGAGCTGAGAATTCATTCTGGGAGCAAAGATCTGCACATCAATAAAAAGGGGGGGCGGGGGAGGAGAGATTTGACAAGAAAGCTCACTGTGTCTCACCCCCACACCCCCCTGCCCTGATGACCAAGAACAGAGGTTGACATTAAAAGCAACACAGAGATGAGCTGAGCTGTAACTTGTTCATGCTACCGCTGTTTTTCAGTCTGTTTAAATGCTATGAATACAAAATTATCCTAATGAAAGAAAATGGTGTTTGAGCCTGGATATACTGCAAGCCAGTAACTATCACAGTGGCAGAAATAATATTCTGTTTCTCATAGAGATAGATACGGTCAGTGCTACACTTGGTTTTAATTCAGTGAGGCTGCCTGTTGTAAAAATCACATCTGCAGCCGTGATCTCCAGTGGTGTTATTTATAATTTGCGTGTGGTTGAAGACTCGACAGATGCTTTCTGAACAGGGATGTTGAGATGGCTGCAGCCAGGTTTAGCTTGTCACATGGAACACTAACACGCTGAAGGGAGGTGGAGAAGCCAGAACAAGCACATTCATTAATGGCATTTGGTCTTAGCCCCAAATTATAGGGTTTTTTAATTGAAACAGGAAAGGGGTCTAGGTAGGAGCAGGAGCTTTTCTCAGGAAGAAGGGAAGAGACTGTGGAAAACCAGAGAGTATCCATATATAGAAAAGAAATAAGGTGTGATTAGGAGAAAATAGAGATATAATGACTATAAAGCTGAATTATATGGGATCAGGAGGACAGGAGGGTGAGAAACTATGTGGAAGAGAGGGAGGCAGTACTGGAGGAGGCAGAGTGACCCAGCATGCTGCAAAGGCAAGTATCCAAATGCAAACAGAGAGAAGGCAAGTCTGCATGTGAAAATTAGCAATTGTATTGGGGAGCTCCAAAAGCAAAGCATGCTGTGTTTCTTAGATTCTGGGTCTAAAATTAAGCATGTATGTGAAACAGAGATAAATGAACTGAGGCCGAAAAAGAAAACCATGACATCTTGCTGTCAGTTGTCCTAGGGGAGGTATCGCAAATGTCTGTAAGCCATTCTCCCCCCTCTTTGGAATTCCATTTCAGCTAACAAAGCATTAGCTTGGGATTTGGGATCAGAAGTGCACTGGAAATGCTTGCTTGTGAGGCTGGGTTCCTGGCACCGTGTTAGGCTGGGTTTCTTACAGGTAATGCGCTTACAAATTGTGAATGTCTTGGTTTTGCCAGTGGGAGAGGTGGCCACAGTGGACAAGCAGTCGGGGCATCTTCCCCCTCACTATCCCCTCTGGTTATCTTCTAGGAAAAGGAAATGTGCATCTTTGAAAACAAAAGAGCTCTGGATTTGCTTTTTAAGATTGGATATGCCAAAGCATTAAACCAATTATGAAGAACTCCTGTACTGAATTCCTTTATCAGGTTGTTCTTCGCTGACCGCTGTCTGTGTGACCAGAATTTGTACGCAGACCTGTACCTCTGGGTGTGCCACGCTCTGCGCTGACAATGTGTGCGACAGTGTCTTCACAAAGGAAATGAGGGTTCTGGCTTATTTAAGCAGTTTCCTATCAGTAAAGTACTATCAGAGATGAAATATAAGCTGATTCAGGATTTGTGCTGGTCATTGTAACCCAAGATTAAAGCTAATTACTTGATAGTATCAGTCAGTCAATCAAACAAGCCTTGTAAAAATCAATACAGCTCGTAACATAATAATATCCTTTGTCCAAGCTCTTTATACATCATCTGCCACCTTAATTGGTACTGATGTAGAGCCACACAATGGTTCAGCTCTGGGCTGATTTGTTTTAGCAGTGACACTTTACCCAGCTAATACAGGATCATTAACATCATTTTTCCAGTTACCGACCTGGGAGCAGCTGTTCCTAGTTTGCTTATGAAAATTGTCATTACCCTTTACTTGTTTTTATTCTTCTGCTTCTTTCTGGATTGCTCTTGACAAGCAGAGTCCAGAGCTAAGTCTTAACTGATTGGTAAGCTCATTTTTCTAGCTGAATCTGAATTATTTTGCAGCAATGAAGTTGTTCTGGTAACTAAGCAAAATTAATTATTTTGAGTGTATGACCCCCAAAGCAGTGATACTACACACTGTAATGCTTATGGATCAGCTGTAAGTGCTTAGAAGGAGACGATTGCTTAACTTACTCATGTGTCTGTTCCTTTACTGTCTTTCAATACAGATTCTGACAGCAGTTGTGCTGCCATTCAAAAATGTGAGGCAGAAATGGGTTTTAAAAATTTTGGATTAACCAGTTTGCTTCCACCCAGTGTGCCAGACGACTACTCAGACTACAGCAATAGCATCCTCCAAACTTCCCTGTGTCTGAGAAATTTATCAAATCTATCACATTTAAGACATTTCTTTTCCTGCAATATGAACATTACTCCATGGTTTTGCAAACTCAGCACAAGCTTTGCAAATAAATGGGATGGATAAATTCCCTAGGCCAAATCCAAGCCTTGCTGAAGTCAAAGGAAGTTGTGAAAATGATTTTGAGACACCAAAATTTGGCTTAGTATAAAGCTGTGCCTATGCTGGAAGGTGGTGAAAGATGAAGCAAAACGAAATTAAATCTAATTTATGTTGCTGCATGAAGATTATAAAGTACCTGCCATATAGACATAGTGATGACTGGCAATCAGAACAGGAACTGTGGAATATGGCCTGAAATAAGGCACTGCATGCTCAGTGAAAACTCTTTGCTAGCTGTCACTTAATACAAGACACTATCTTAATGGACAAAATGTCACTACTTGAATATATTAGCTGAACATATCTGGTTCAGTTCTTCTAAATAGTGCTCCAACCAGTTGTTATCATTGATACCTTTTGGTAGCTCTTGGGGACTGTTTTAGGTTTCTGTGGCTTCATTTTCTAAGTAAATAAATGAATGTCGTGTTAAAATGGTGTGTCTTACGGAATCGGCTGAGGGTTGAAATACTCCAGTAGTTGCTAGTAGAGATGGAATTTATGCAAGACATCAGAAATATTATTTAAATATAGATATGCATGAAGGAGCTTTCCGTTTAGATTTCTTTTGTTGCCTGCAAGTTAAGCAGTAGTAATGACCATAGTGGAAATGTAGGAGCCTCAGATCATCCCAGAAAAGAAGCTATGCAGAGTGCAATGTACCACCTTGTCAGCAGCGCTTCAGAACCTCTTTCCATGCCCTCAGGCAGAACTGCTCCCAGCACACTCTCTTAAAGCGATCTTGGTTTTCCTCCAGAATTCTCCTTAAATAGCTCCTTTTTCATGGTACATATACCAGAAATGAAATAGCATAAGGTTATTGAGAGAGGTTGTTAGCAGCTAAAGACAACTGCAGAGATGCTGGACAGCAGGCTTTCATTCTGTGTTTCCTTGTCTTCTGCTGGATTATAAGGTCTTCAAGGAAGACAAGTTTATATTCTGGTTGACCTGCCCTTGATCTGGGTGTTCAGTCCATGACTTGTCCCCCAGGTGCTGTCTTAATGTAGTGATGACAACCTTGGGTCAGACACTGCAGTGCCTCACCTAACTTGGTCTTCGGAAAGGAGTGGGTATGGAAACCTGATGACCCACTGTGAGGAATATTAGCAGGGAACCCTGCAGGAATGTGAGCTTCAGTACTGCTCTCTGGGGATGCCATTGGCCCTCCCTTTTGTGCTCAGCCTCAGAGAGTCACAGGGAGGGGTTTCCAGCTGCTTGCAAATGGAGGATTCACACTTACAGTAGTGGTAGCGTGGTCATCCTCTGTCCATCACTTATGTGGAGGAAGAAGCCAAGGGAATTTGTATCTCTGAGCAACGAAGCTGGGGAAGGGACTGGAGAATAAGTCTTATGAAGAGCGGCTGGGAGAGCTGGGGGTGTTTAGCCTGGAGAAGAGGAGGCTGAGGGGAGACCTCATTGCTCTCTACAACTACCTGAAAGGAGGTTGTAGAGAGGAGGGAGCTGGGCTCTTCTCCCAAGTAATAGGGGCAGTGGCCTCAAGCTCCACTAGGGGAGGTACAGGCTAGATATCAGAAAAAGATTTCTCACAGAAAGGGTCATTGGCTGTAGAACAGGCTGCCCAGGAACGTGTTTGATCCCTGGAGGTGCTTATAACACAGGTAGATGAGGTGCTCAGGTGGCAGATAGGAATGGTGTGAGACTTCATGATCCGCTATGGTCTTTTCCAACCTGGTGATTCTGTGATATGCACAGTGCAGTCCTAAGATTCAATCATGAAATCTAACAGGCAAAAACTCCATTAGATTCAGGTCCAAGGGAATGCAGGTATCTTACTTCATCAGGGCCTTTTAATTAGGTGCAATTTTCAGGCTTTAAGAGAAAGGTAAGTATAGTTGGTATTAGTTCAGCATTTAGCTGTCTTAAGTAAAGAAAAACAACCTCAAAATAACCTTCCTTTAAGTCTCTCCAGGCTTGTCTCCCACATTTCATTCTCTTATTTACATAGGAAGAAAAAAAAAAGCAGCCTGAAACAGAATATTGCAGTGATTCAAAACCCTTTCAACTGTGTGTCTCTCAGCATGTTATTCACCATATCACAACAGAAATGA
Organism: Piaya cayana; assembly: GCA_013389865.1. NCBI lineage: Eukaryota > Metazoa > Chordata > Aves > Cuculiformes > Coccyzidae > Piaya > Piaya cayana. The sequence goes on along the minus strand of WAAB01023683.1, from coordinate 114,874 downwards.
TCACACCCCTCAGATTTAATTGGCAAATCCCATTGTTATGAGTCCTCAACATATACTAAAGTGTCTCTGTTTTGCAGCAAGCATGTGATGTGCTATTCTCTGTTGAACACAATGAATATTTATATTCCTCCACTTTTCTCTGGGAGATTCAGGAATGTTTTGTGGTAGCTGCATCCTTCAGGACTCTTTCATTTTGTTTCCCATTTCAAGCCTTAATATTTTCAGTGATTGTGAAAGCGTGTCGTGCAATTTCCTTCCGTCACTGTCAGGTCTTGGTTCCTAGACTGATGCTTATGGTGTCTTTCTGGGAAAAAAAAAAAAAAGCACTTTTCTTTGATATTGTTTTTTAACATAATGAGAAACTGGAAGATGAGTGGTGACAACAATAAAAGCCCCCTTAAAAAGTAATAATTTCTATGATGTAGCACAAAAAAGAGAAAGTTTAGTTCTGTGTAAAGGATACTACCTCCTCCTACCAATATTCCCATAGTGACTTTCACTGCTGCTCCCTATTGAAAGGATCATCTAGAATCTTGCCATCAGAGTGCAATTTGTGAAGCCACTTCAGCAGAGGAAGTGCTAATAAAAGATACACTTTCTACCTTAAACTAGTCCTCAAATTGTTTAACTTCCCTTTGATAATGGAAAAAAAAAGAAAGTGCCACGTACATGATACCGTACAGACAATATTCGCAGTAGTCAATCACGTCTTTAAAGAATCTCTGTATTGTGATTGAGAATATAAAAGTAAGAATAACTCAGAAATCATATACAAGTGCTAGAATAATCCCAAAGCTATCTGCTACAGGCAATTCCAATTTCATTTAAATTCCTGTTTTCATATAGATATCATTGTCCTTTTAGAGGGATACAAGGTTTTACTATTGATTTTACGGGTGGGGTTGTCAAGAGTATCTGTAAAGCTCGAATTGATTTAGTGTCAAAGTCCAAATACCACATTACTCCTCTGGAAATCTAATTAATTGAAATATATGTCATTTTAATATATTTGTAGTGAATGCTGTTAACCAGTACCTGTAACAAATTGTTTAGCTGCATTTCATTGAATTCAAATGAGTACTGTGTCCAGTTCTGGAATCCCCAACATAAGAAGGAGATGGAACTGTTGGAGCAGGTTCATGGGAGGCCACAAAAATGATCCGAGGGCTGAAGCCCCTCTTCTATGAGGACAGGCTGAGAGAGCTGGGGCTGTACAGCCTGGAGAATAGAAAGCTCTGGGGAGAACTTAGAGTGACCCCCCCTACAGACAGGGCTCCAGGAGAGCTGGGAAGGGACTTTTTACAAGGACCTGGACATTTTTTAGCGGATGGAAACAGCTGCTTGTGTTTATTAGGTGTCTTGACACATGTTGATGAAGAGTTTAGAGGGGAAGCTGTATGAGGAGCAGCTAAAGTCACTTGGTCTGTTCAGCCTGGAGGGGACTGAGGGGAGACCTCACTGCAGTCTGCAGCTTTCTCACAAGGGGAGGAGGAAGAGGAGCAGATGCTGATCTCTCTGGTGACCAGTGCCAGGACCTGAGGAAATGGGAGAAAGATGTGACAGGGGAGCATTAAGTTGGAGAGCAGGAAAAGGTTCTTTACCTTCAGAGGTTGGTGGAGCACTGGAACAGCTGCCCAGGGAAGCAGTCACAATGCCAAGCCTGATGATATTCCAAAAGCATTTTGACACGGTGTGAATGCTGGGGTTGTCCTATGCAAGGATGGAAATTGGACTCTGTGATTCTTGTGGGTCCCTTCTAAGTCAGGACATTTTATGGTTCTGTTTCCTAGGGTAGTTGAAGTGAGAGTGCATTGATAATGGTAAAAAACCACTAGCTTATTTGCTTCAGGATTTTCAATTAGTATGATTTTATTTCTTGTGACTCCCTGTAGATGGAGTTGCATCTGGATGCTTCATATTCACAGTGTCTCTTTTCACACAGATTGCACAGGCTATTTACAAAGTAGGGTTTGTATGTAGTAAACCTACTCTCCATTTAGCTAGAATAAAAGCAGTAAGATAATAATTTGTGAATATATTTGATAAATTCTGGAGAAGACCTGTCAAAAGTGAAGGAAAATGTAAAGAGAGAGATAGTTGGCAAGGGTCAGCATCTCTCCATTAGTCTTCAGGAATCTTATAATACAGGGACAGGAACCTTGTCACCTTGTCTGAACGATAGTCAACTCACTCTAGACTGTTTTTTAAATGTAACATAGACCATTGGTGTTTGAGACTTACTAGAGAAAAAAACACAGTAATATTTGATTTATGTCAGAATCCTTTTTTCAAAGTGAAACCCTGGAATTAGTACCTCAGTAGGAATTCCTGGCCTGATAATCTTTGTGATAGCAGTCATCTATGGACATTTGATGTGTAATAATAACATGGTTGGAAGCCAACATGGAAATTTTTGAGATACCTGATCCTCTAACTCCTTTGCATTGCAGACTATGTTTCACTGTACTTCATGGAGTATCAAAGTTGTTCTTTTAGATTATCTACTTTTAGTCATTAAGATAGGTTATCTTTTTTTTTTTCCACAAAGTTCATTGTGAGTAGATTTTCAATTACACAGATAACTGCAATTTGAAATAATCTGAGGTAGACGGTACCATGCTTAAAAAACAATAAAACATTTCCAAGATGTAGACATGTTCTTTTCCAGCTGTTATATCTAACTGGCATGCCTAAATCCCACAGGCAGTTAATGGTATTGTCTGCCTACTTCTCATGGGATGCTTTGAAAATGTACACCTCTCGCATAACGATGCCGAGATACAATAGCATGCTGTCATCATCAATAATATTTATTTTTCCTTCAGAGTTGATCATACATACTGACAATTTAATGGTTTTTCTTGGGGACCACAGGCTGGTGGAAACTATGCATGTATTGTTTAGTTACCTCATTTGGAAGATGCCTGCGTATGTCAATATTCATTTCCCTGCATGCAGCAGACACCCAACATTGACTTTGGTTGGAAAAAGTAGATAGTTTCCTTCTTTTGGCTGCCCTAAGTTACAGCAGTTGGAGGGGGCAGCCAAAAGGCCGAAATACTTAGTTACCCCCTAGTTGCTTTGAGATGAGCGCCCAGACGTAGCGGTGCTCTGCATTCCTGCCTTTCTGCAGTTCTCAGCTGCCGCTGCGCTTGGTTAATGACTCACTTGTGACTTCAACAGATGCTTTTCCTTTTTGGCCAATAGGAACTTGGCAAACCAATATTTCTCTGTCTAGTAGCGAATAATAGAGTGAAAACAACTGAAGCAGATCTTTTGCTGTTTGTGAAATATAAGTGACTTTCTATTAATATGACCATTTTTGCCACATCTTCTTGTTTCTTCATGGTTTTAATCTCTCTTTTTCTGAAGAACATCATCAAGCCCATCAGAATCTTTTGATCTTCTCCATATTGAAACAAGCTGGCTTTAAAATAGTGCTTATGGAATTTCAAATGAAATGTAGATCTCATTTCCATATCACTGTTTTCTTTACTCTTTTTTTGCTTCAGAAAACAGTCAAGGAGTCATTATATTTTCCAGCAAGCTGTCTTGTACACCCTGAAGGGAATATTATAAGATTAAATGCAGAGTAGCATTCCTCTAGCAAGGTGAATGTTTCTCATTACAGAGATCCCTAGTTGATCTCCTAAATATAATTCCCTGTAATAATGTGAAACTTCTGAATTATTTATTGTTTCATATTAGATCAGGAGTATAATTTCTGAAAATAAATTTATTGTCATGAGCAAATCAGCTTATGAAGGTTATCTATAACCATGGAATGAAAGAGAACAGATGCTGTGTTTTGCAAGACTATCTATTGTAGCTACTTTTTGGCTTTTAGGAGGAAGCTAAAAAGTGGATTTAAAAATTGATGAACCATACTTCTGTTAATGTGCAGGCTTGGAGTCATAGCACTCTCTGTCTTTTCTATTTTATTCTCTGAATAAAAACATCTTTGAATGAAGATCCCTGATTACCTGTGGCCCTCTCTGCCTGCCCATGTTGCAGGGAATACCTGGCCACTCGGAGGTGTAGGTGACAGTGCAGAAAGTGAACTCTCGGCACGTTACTCCTCCTGCACGAACCACTAGTGACTTGATGCCACCAGTACTTTGCAAACCAGCAAGGGGCCCGTGAACTTTTTTTTTTTTTTTTTGAGTTTCCTCAGAAACCATGGGTGTCTTCCACCGTGCCCACTCCTCCAGATGCTAAATGCAGTGAGTCAACGAGTCAAAGTTTCCAGCTCCATCAGGTGTTTCCCTGCCTTACTGGTGCACCTTCTGTCTGATCCCTGCAACAGTCATTCTCCAGTACTGGTTCTTCATCACAGTCGCTGTTCAGTGCTGGATATCTTTCAAGTACAGCTGAAATGACAAAGGGGAAATATTGCTGAGTGTCAGGGCACATCTAGAGAGGGTCCAGGTCTTTATAACAGTGGAGGTTCCCCTTTAGCTTCTTGTGGTTATGTCAGTCAGGGTACTAAGGGAAATTTAAGCACCATTGGGAGCACCTTTATAATGGGTGCAAATTTCTCTGTTGCTTTTCTTGTCTCTGCTTTTTTTGCAGTATGTTCACCCCCTCCTTGCATTTCCATGGACGTTTTTAGTCTCCCTGCATAAGGAACAGACGAGCGAGCAACCTGTGTGACTCCCCTGCCTTTCCCAGGAGAGGTGACAGATCAGGACAGAAGTTGTAGGTTCTCTTTGCAGGATCAGAACCCTCTTCCTGTGCATGTCTTGGTGCTAGCAAGCAGCTTGTGTTGCATTGCATTCCTTGGAAATAGTTAATAGCAGCTTGTAACCAGACACAGCTACAACTGTGATTCAGTTCATTAGTGAAATAAACAGTGATACACAAACTCAAACTTGATTTTGGGCTGACCCACAGTGCTGAGGAACCTCTGAAAACTCTTCCACGGAGTGATCCCTTCCACAAAACCTTGACTGTTTTACAGCTCAGGCATTTACTCTTCTGTGTCTGATCAGACACGGGGAAAAACATTAACAGTGTTAGACGGAAGGACTCAGCAGGTAAAGTGTCTCCTGTCTGGGACAGAGGTTTAAGTCATGGTTGAAGTTTCAATTAACAGGACCTCGTGGTTGCCTGCTGTGGCTCTAATGGATAACAATTCACATTAAAAAGGACTAAACATAATTTAGCCCATTTTGGTGCAGATGGCTGGCTGTGTTGAAGAGATGGCCACCTGGTGACTGTACGATTTTTCACCCCTGAAAAGTGGTTGCTGAGGTCAAGTCTTCGATCACTGGCAGGGATGTGGAGAGGCACTTGTGCTGTGGCTCTGCACGCCACCTGGCCCCTCTCATTACAGGCTACCATCTTCTGCTTTGATAGCCCCTCTGCCTTGGTATAAACGGCATTCAGTATGATTACAAACATCCCAAACTAATGAATCCTTTCTGGATCTCAGAAGGCAAAAGTGGTGATTTTTGCTTTTGTTCATTCTGGTTTGTAATTAAAAAAATAGTAGCAAAGAAAAAATATTTTGTCATGCTCCTGCCTTGAAGTGTTCTTCTGGGAATTGGTGTGCAGTTGGAATGATGCCTGAACCGCTGCAGCTGAGCTGGAGCAAGCAACTGCAGAATCCTGCATGCAGCGGTTTCCTCAGCTAACTTTAAGTGGCAAAAGATACTTCCAGACCATTCGTGCAAGATTTTTGTTACAAAATGTTTTAATTATGAACAATTAAATAGTCATCTAGGAGTCAAAAAATGCATTCCTTGTGTTCTTATGCATCTGATTTCTCACTTTGGTAAAGCTTTGAGTATGAATTCCAGCTGAAGAGTTTACATAATGCATGTGAAAGCCTTTTCTTTTTAATATTAAAACACAAAATTATAATTTCAGCACCAAGCTGGGAAATGATTCATTATTTGGATAGTCAGAGAAACAAAGATACGGTGGCTCGGATGTATTATGATCCCTTTTGTGAGATTCATTAAATGGAGCCCCTGACTCCTAGAATCCATATCACTGTTCTCTGTCTTAGGGGGATTAAACTCTGTTATAGATTATATTTCATTCAACCGTAGTGGATTAGTTGCAGTTTCTACCTTTTAATTAAACAGCTGCTGTAACTAAACACAAATTTGAATTATTTAAGAGTCCACAGTAGTTTAGTCTACTCACAGTGCTTGAATTTTTTAATTATATGAAGCTATACATTTTTTATGATGAAGGCTTTAGTCAGATCAATTGACAGCCACTAATAACGTATCCTTTCTCGAAGCCTGAAGTGTTTTCCTACAGCATGAAAATATTTAAAGTAAATTAAAAAACAAGGCTACGTAAGAAAATGTCTGTGTTACCTACATTTGTTTTATGGCTTTTGACAAAACATTTGGTTGTTTTCATTGGTTTTAAAAATATTGTATTGCCCTAGCGTGTTGTCCAATTTACAGTGTCTTTCTCATTATATCCCTGTGCAAACATTGCAGTAAAGTTTAAAAGGTGGTAATTGTGCTAGATTAATGAGCATCCTGCTCAGATCAAAACATCACAATACTGGGAATTTAGACGTCAAAATGAACATACATTTAGGAGTTTGGCTTTGTTTGAATGACTGCAGTGAATGTGCAGTGTATTTCTTTATGATGTAATTGAAGCAAATCAATCAGTCAAGCATCAATTATCCACAAGAATTAATTTGTACAACTAAAATAATTCCTTACACATGGTTATGTTTTCTATCTAAGCAGCTAAGTAACTCAGAGTATATGTGAGCATTATATATCCTAAAGATTCCTAAAGGAATAATTGATAAAACCCACTCGTTTTGTGTTCCATTGTGTAAGCTTATGCTACAGATCAGGCATTGGTCTTTAGCTTTTAAGACACTAATTGATTTCTTAGAGGTTCAGGGCTGAATTTCTTGGGTTAAAAGTGTATGGTATGAGCAGTAATTCACCAGTTAAAAGGTGAACTGAAACGCTGTGTTTGTGCACATATATCAGCCTCCCATGGTTGTGATGCCCACAATGGTGACCAGCACAGTGAACAGAAGGGGAGATAATGCTGATGGAAAGTTGGTTGGAGATCTCTAGGAAGACTCTTCCTTTAAAAGTGAAAATGTCTTATCTCCTGGGTAGTAATGATGACAAGAGCATTTGATCAATGTAAGGAAAATATACTGAACCATGAAACCACATGAAAACACGTTGCCAAAATGTGATTAAAACCATTAAAGCCAAATGAAACACCCCTTCCATTTTCTACATTGCCATTAATGTTTGTGGTGTGTGCATCAGACAAAACTGAATGGAAGTGAACATAAAGAATTTTATAAGCTACGGCATATTTTGTTAAGCTCAGTGAGCTTTTAAGGATACTTTTGTTGTTGCCAAGGAGAATAATAGCTTAACTTGGGTATGCTCTGGTTACAGTGCCTCACTTTTGTGAAGAAAGAGCAGAATTCTACGAGTCACTGAAGTTTGAGAGAATGTAGCATGCATCAAGGAAGAAATCCTCAATACATATTAAGCATTATACTTAAAGCGAGGGCCAGGATCAATGCCTATTTATGTGGGAACACGAATAACCAGAAAAGGAATAGGAGAAAGGTTATTGGATAAATATGAAAAAGCCAGAAGAGAATGCTTCTGCTTATGAAAAAGGATTGAGATAGCTGGTTAGGCTTCTTAAAATGAAGAATCAAAGAAAGGCATTAACAGTTAAAGCTTTTGTTAATGGCTAATAAGTTAATTCCATTTAAAAAAGAAGAAAAAAAAGAAAACAAAACAAAATAAAATGGGTGAAGGTGTGTAAATCTTATATGTATTTGAAATTTGGAGATTGCATAAAGCACTAAGTTCTTAACTCTTACGGTGCCCCAGAAAAATGGATCTTCTAAAGATTAAAAACTAAAAGTCTAGGAGAACCTTATATTTGCTGTATCTAATAGGAGGAGCTGTGAGCTGGACTGCTGATTTTTAGGGTGTGGGTGGATTGAATGTGGATAGAGAGAACTGTCAGAAGTGAACGTAAGGGAAATCAGACATAAAGATAGGCTGACAGAGAAGCAGCAGTGAGATGCTTATCTGTGAGCTTGTTCGAAGACAAAGTGCATTCTCATCCGAACCGATTGTGTCCATTTGAGAGAGAACGGGAAGAACGGCGCATGAGAAGAATAGTCTGTGACCTTTGTGGTGGGCAGTCTAAGCTCGCTTTGACTGGGCACGGGCAGGTCTGTATAGAAACCAAAAGCCTCATTAATCACTGGATAGGCAAATACTTATCCAAGGTCTACAGCTGGAGCAGGCAGAGCAGTTATTGTTGCTGGAAAGGACTTTTGTGTCAATACAAAGATAATGGAAATAGCCAACGTTTGCCTCCATTATGTTTTTTAATATACATTTTATTGTTTAACGAGCAGGTTTTGCCCTTTCACTTGTTCTGATTAGCTAGTTAATGTAAATGCTTTTATGTTCTAGGAAGATATGAAGTAATTACTGAAATGTTCGCCATTATTACCTCAATATAATTTAATTTACAATTTAAAAAAAAATCCGTCACCAACCTAGTAGACGGCTTTCATTTTTTTTCTTTAAGCATTCAAAAGAAAAGAATGTAGCAGATGTGATTAGTATTATGAACTACCTTCTTACAAGTTTATTTTTAATACATAAATCTCTCAAAAGAGCTCAAAATAGCAACTAAAAATGCTTACTACTGTTTTTTTTTACCGGCTTGATTTTTCTGAGATGTTGCCATGTTGTACATGACAAGATGATAGTTTGTTTTTTAACAAAAAATACCAGTCAGGCTGAAATACTGCGTATTAAAGTTTGTCTCAGGAAGAAAGATTTCATTCAGATTCTGAAGTTTCTGCAAGGTGCGCTTTGCGATAAAACGACTGTGAAGCCTAATGTTTTTAATCTCTAGTTACACTTCCCCACAGTGTTCTTAATCAAGAACCTCTGGAAATGGGTGCACCATGGAGGTCTCGGAGGATCCAACCAGCAGTCTGTGTCACCATGGAATAACTCCTTCACAAATAGCTTGCTTCCTGCGTCCTTAAAGCTCTAGAATTATAAAGTTATTTTCCCCACTGCTTCAAATGTCAGGGTCACTCCTTTGCTGCCATCCCCTGTTCTGACCCTATTTTACTTTTTTTGGCGTCCTCAACTTGCATCTTCTTTGAGGTCCCAGGAAAGTTTAATTATTTCATCAGCTGGGGATTCTGTTATCTTTAATTTTCCTTGCTCTTATAGTAGAAGTTGTAAGAAGGCAAATTAGAGGATGCTTCAGGACAAAAAGAAATAGGGAATCTCTTTTGGGCTCCTGCCAGAGGGCAATGACTTCACGCATCAGGAGAGGAAATGTAATTGCTCCAGGCTCAGTTATCTGGTTCTTGACTGTTTAATGGATGATGCGTCTGAAAATAAGTTAGCAACTTACATGGCCAGATTTGGAAAGCATGCGCAGTTTTTTGACTGCAAAGTAATTTCCTCAAGAGAAAACCTCTTATTTGATATTCTCAAATGGTCCAAAATTGTTCCGTGTTAGCTTGCTTGTAGATTAGAAAGTAAATGCAGAGCTTTCTTAAATCAACATAGAAAATAATTTTATTAAAATTGATTTAAATTAATTTCTGGCAAGAACAATAAAAATCAATATTTGGAATATTAAATAAAAACTATCATAATTTTCACTTGAGATTACTTTGTGGATGGGATGAGAGCCTGGACTTTCAGATAAGAGTTTGAGTGTTGTGCAGTTTATAGAATTTCCAGGCAGTTCCTTGTTAACCCATAACTGTAGACAAATGAAATCCGGGATTTAAGTCTGAATTCAGCTGTACCCATTCCTATTGTTGTGGCATGGGGTGGGTCTAACGTGAAAGTTTCTAACTTATGAGCTCAAGAACCTCACCACGTGGGTGGCCTGTAACCGAAAGGCAAGGTTCAATATTTGGATTTTAGGTTTTTCTTATGTTGAAAAATGAACACAACTGAGAATGCAAAGAGTGCGATAGTCACTCTCACTCCTTTTTTTATCCACCAAAAGGGTTTCCACTTCCCATAGAAATAAAGGGAAGAAATTGGCTTTCTGCTTGAAACGTCTCTTCCTCTGTACCAGAAGGGTCATTATTAAAGGATAGCAATAGGGGATTAAAAAAAAATAAAAGAAAGATAAGTTCATTGATGAGGATAACTACAAACTCAACCAGCTATCTGTGTCTGGTTGGAAGTGTGTTATCCTCTGACCTTCCAACACAGAGGCTGCACGGAGGAGATGCATCAGCTGTGACCAAGCAAAATCAAGTCGTTTCTGTCATCTCCTTGCATGATTTCCTGTGTTTCTTTTAATTGAACCCGATACCATGTACATGCACTTCCATGAAAAGCTCTTGTCAGCACAGATGAGCCAGCAGTTGAAGTCCTTGGGAGGTCCCAGGCTGCTGTTTTACCCTGCTTTTGTCAGGGACACGATGCATGGAGGTGCTGGTGTTCCTTGATATAGATGCCCTTGATGTAGTTGTCCTTGATGTCTTCTGGCCTAGTCCCCCCAGATTTAAATTGCCTAAACTCTGAGCATTCCCACAGCAAAAATATGAATATTGCCGTGATGGTTGGAGAAGGCAGAATGATCTTAGAGTTGTGTTGCCTGCAGCTTGGCCAGAGTGGCACTGTTCGGTCTCGAGCTTTTCCAGCTGGGTATGAAAATGCCTTTTTTCTGTTTATTGGCTGTGTTTTTTGACTAAACTCAATGAATTTTCACCAGGCCGTGTTCTCATTGTGTCGGTACAGCCGTGCACATGTGAGTGGATGTGCAGGGTGGGGCCAGCCACATCTCTTACCCTTCAGCTTGAGAGCTCTGTTAGAAAGAGCGTTTGGTTAAATAAACAGGGTTTGTTTGTTTCTTCATTTTTTTTGCCTGAGAATCATAGAATGGTTTGGGTTGGAAGGGACCTTAAAGCCCATCCAGTTCCACCCCCGCTGCCATGGGCAGGGACACCTCCCATGGGATCAGGCTGCCCAAAGCCCCATCCAACCTGGTCTTGAACACCTCCAGGGATGGGGCAGCCACAGCTTCCCTGGGCAACCTGTTCCAGGGCCTCACCACTCTCACAGTGAAGAAATTCCTCCTTCTGTCTAGTCTAACTCTGCCCCTCTCCAGTTTATACCCATTGCCCCTCGTCCTATCACTCCAAGCCTTTGTAAGCAGTTCCTACCCAGCTTTCTTGTAGCTCCTTCAGGTACTGGAAGGTCACTCTAAGGTCTCCTGGGAGCTTCTCTTCTCCAAGCTGAACAACCCCAACCCTTTCAGCCTGTCCTTATATAACATGTGCCTCAGTTACGCTGTTGGAATCCAATTTGGTAATCTGCTGCTGGGCAATAAAAAGGGCAGTGGTGACCTTCAGAGCTTGGAGTCTGCATATAATTTTGGGATCTGTTTCAACTGAACAGGCTATGTCACCTTTAGGAAGGTGGAATTTCTCTGAGTGGAATATTTATTTCCTGAACACAAAAAAACTTAGCATGGATGCTTGTGTCTGCACTTTCAGGTAAAAATCCCCATAGAGTATAATCAATGGGCATCGTATGGAAGTTGATTGTTTCTTTTCTTTTAACATCTGTGTATTTTTGTTTAAAACAAGAATGCTGAAGCCTTCTTCAGTGCCGTAAGGGCTGCAGCGGCTGTTGCTCACTCAAGGTAGCTGTGCCGTCAGGGTTAACAGTGCGTTACCACAACAAGCGTATTTTGAAAAGAATGCAAGAAAGAAAAGCAAGAAAGAAAGATGACTAAATATTGTTGGCACTTGAATAAAACAAAAACCAGAGAGTAATAATTTCCTCAGTCCCTGCAGTCATTCTTGAATTTTTAATATTGCTCTGTTTATTGTACCTTTACATTGCAGTCATGTTGTTTACCAAATAATTTCAGGCCAGCGTAGCTGGAGAACGATGGTGTCCTAGAGTCACATTTTCCAGACATCAATAGATGGCAGGAGCTTCTGGCTGGGTTCTGTTCCTGGTTGACTTAGTTGATTGTAGGCTGTCAAGGTTGGGGGATTTTTGAATCATTTTTTTTCAATTATGAGGTTACAAATGAGTCTTCCTGAAATGTTTCCCTTTTGCTGTTTTTTAATGTATGGGAAAACTCACTCTTTTATTACCAGGGCCTAGGATTGAAAGTCCTTTTACAGTTACTTTCAAGGCAACGTTAAGGACCTGTAACTATATTTAATCAAATTTTCTAGACACTGTATAAAATGCGAGCTGTACAAATGTTTCAAAGGCAAAATCATATTATTATGTTTGGATTGTTCACCCTTGTTTGATAGCAGGACCCGGAGAAGGTCATTTTAGGCTTTCTTCTGGCACAAGGAGGCTTGGTGACCTCTTGCAGCAATCGCAGGGCTTGTCCCTTGTCTGTCCATGTTCATGAAAGGGGCTTGAAGAACAGGGCAAGTAAATAGCCTGGCTTCTCCACAATACTTCCAGCATGGATCATTCTTTACTGTGGTAGCTGAGTTATTTATGTTGTTGAAGGAGAGAACAATAAGAGCCATACACCATATCTCTGAAAAGGGGGAAAATTACTTACCCGTGTTCACAGCCAGAGATGCCTAACAAAAGTCACCGATGGTACTTTTAATTTAACTCCATTGTCTTGATGGGAAACGGGATGTTCCCACTTGTCTCTATATTAGACACTGGTTTCACTTAGTTGCTTTTGACACTTTCTCCTATATTTCAAATGTACAATGTGTGTAGGCTGTATTTTATGTTTCTGCTGCAGTGCCTTTTGCCAAGAGAGATCCAGGCTCTGTGGAGATGGATAGCTAAACTGCGTAATCTCCCAGTAGCACACTGCATCCTGCGACTTGTGTACCAGGTCCTGTGTTCCTTGCTCAATTTTCACAGTCTTTACAAAAGCAATTTTCCTTTGACCTATATAGGTGTTTGCTTGAGTGAAAAAGGAGTTTGGATTCAGCTCACTTGTGGCTGAGATGACAAATAGACTGAGAACGCTATTATACTGGGGGTTATCATGTGGGAAACGTAGAATCTCGTTTTGCTTACATATTTAATTTCTGTGCACTCACATCTAATTTTTTGAGAAATAGGTATCTGTTAGGAAAATGGGAGTTAATACTTTTTTTTTTAAATCAGAGTATACATAGAACAGTGGAAATTACTCTACTCCAGTGAGATTTTCTAGATCAGGAATGTTTTTGACCAGCTAAGGCAAGAGCCTCTGGACTGTTGGCTCTGTGCTGAGCATCCTTTTATAATGGTGAAAGCAGATGGCTATTCTGAGATCATAGTTAATTCTTAGATTTTGAGACTAGAAAGGACCTTTAAGATAAGGTAGTCTGCTTTTTTTGTGTGTGACAGTGAATGGATGGATCAATGTGTTACAGTGGCAGCCCTTTTAAACAGAAATTGCTTGATCTGAGTTTGTTTCCTAGGTGGGAGCATAGTAAAAAGCATCTCTTTAAAGAAGGCTTTGAGCAATTTATATTTAAACTTTTGTGAAAGAAATCATACATGCAAGCAGGAACCTACCCACTCTGCCCAGGTAATTGGAACAGTAACATAAAATTACCTTAAAGGAGAAAATTCATTATCATGCAGTGCAATCAGGTACTCCTGGCCATTAGTTTTAACATTTAAGAAGGAGAAATCATAGCTCAGGAAATTGTACAGGAAGAGTAATCTCAAAGACAGCTTAAAAATACTTCAACTAATCTAGCACAAAGGATTAAGTGTTTCTCACAAGGTGTTGTATATAAAGAAATGTGTGCTGTAAAGGGTTGTGGACAACAACAGATGTGTTAAGTTCATCGTGAATCCGCATGATAGCAGAGAATCATTCCTAAAAGAACCTTAAAGGTCATTGACAAAAATCTTAAAAATCAATTTCTGAGTGTCATGGAATAACTGAAAGAAAATCAAAGTGTACTTAATATGCCGAGGTTGCTTAACACTAGATAAGGCTGTTGCACCTGAATATAAAGTACACTGAAGTCTGACAGAGGAATATTCCTGTAAACCTGCAAAAACATATTTAATAATCAGGACATGGTGTTATACATTTACTGTATGAACAAACAGCTGCCACATAATGTCCTCAGTACTGCTGAGGGGAGCCTGTGAATTCTTCTTCATCTTTCTGATTAGAGTGAATCCAGACATAGTCATTATAACTGTCTGCAAATGAATGCTTTTAAAGGTACCTGCTCTTTCGCTGGCTCAAGTCTTCTCTGGCTTATTTTAATCTTTATCCATATCTTGGTCAGGCAGAATGAGAGTATTTCTTTTATTTCTGTGATGGCTCACAAGTACCGGGGAACCTTTCAGCTTACGGAGGAAGAACTGACCTAGTTTATAGGATGTTATTTATCTTGAAGGGATTTCTCTTTATTTGGTAATGAAGAATTTTGTCATAGATGCTGTGCTTTGATCGGAAGCCACAAAAGGAGCATGAAAATTATCTTTAGGGGACTTATTAGAACCTCTCTTCTTGTGAATAATGTAGGTAGTTGCCAGTATAGTAACAAATACTGAGTGTAGCAAGAAACTTTAGTATAGACTGCAGAGAACCACTGAGAGCAAGAATCATCTTTCTCTTAGCAACTCTAGGCATTTTTAAGCCCCAGTTCATCAAATCAAACTGCTTGAATATAGGTAATTGCCAGGTAGAGGAAGACCAGTCGTTAAAAAATATTAAGCATGAGCAATATTTTGCTTTCTCTGCTTTGAAATATTTTATGTGCTTTTCCTAGGGCAAGAGAAGCTACCTCATATTAAATCTCTGGTTTGGACCCAAATGTAAAAACTAAAAATATGAGAGATTTATGAGTTGCCTTATCCTCACCATTGAATTCCAGCTGGAAATGCAAAGAGAAACAGATTGAATCAGACATTGTTCTCATGATTTTCCAACTTATTTTTCTGAACTTGCTCCCCCTTGTTTCTTTTGAGCCGACTCTCTCAACATTCTAGATTACCTACTCCTGTGTACAAATAGCCTCAGATCCAGTCAATACTGTTTCTTGCATCTGCTTCTGGGCATCCCCAGTTTTTTTCAGAAAACGGAGCAGTAAGTAGTTGTCTCTGTGTAATTCTGAACAAGCTTCCTTCACAGAGCATGTGATTTTAAATGATTCTTTTTTTTTTTTTGGTTACCATTAACTATTTTGGCTATCCCTGCTAACCACATGCTAGTCCGTACCCTCTCTGATGGTGGATAAATTACTTCGTCAAATATACCTGCTGGAAGCTTTCCTGAGTGGTCGTGTCTCCTGCTCGGTGATGGGGAGATGGGTCTCTGGAGAAACAGGTAAGTTGATGTTGGGTTGTGGACGTTGTTTCCCTCAGTGTACGTGTCAGGGAAGAGGTATGTCTAGGTAGGGAGCTTCTTTTTTGCTGAACACACTAGCTTGATGTTTGAGCCATGCAGAAATGGGGAGTTTGCTTCTGGGAGAACGTGTCACTTTTTGTCTGCCCAAGTGTCAGAGCTGTTGAGTGGTTAATGAAATGCGGTGTCAGCAGCACCTTTAGGAATGGGAAGTTTAGAAACAATAGTCGCTCTACTGATGCATGTTCTCCATCTCTCTTCAGCTAAAACATGCTTCAAGTGAGTGATAGCCGTGGGGGAATAAGGAAAGTCCATTTTTTACCTGCCAATGCATTAAAGATTATGTCTGATACAGTCAAACGCATGGGAGTAATGGAACCTGCCAGAGCATTCATGGCATAAGAAACACATGTATGTCAGGAAAGTTAATATTAAAATAATTGATTCAGTCTTTGATGTTCATCATAACATACAAGCCCTCAAATAAGTGATGTACGCAAAAATTTAAAAGAAAGCAAAATAAAACACTGTTAGAAAGGGGGAAAAGTTATGCTTTTCTATTCACCTGTGAAACCCTGTCAGAAAACGCCAGGCAATAATTCATCTCTAGCTGCCACATAAAAATATCTTCAACAAATACAGTGTTAGCTTCCCAGAAAAAGGCTAATCTTTAAGACAACAATAAAAAGGGCAAGGAAGGGAGAGAGAATGGTTGATGTGTGAGTAATGCACAATATATTGTACTTGCTACATTTTAAAACCAGTTAGATCACAAAAGCTGTGCATGCCAAAGCCAAGGCTTTCAGGAGGAGGAGCCTAAATTGTCCTTGGAACTCTGTATGTGCTACTGACTCTCTGTGCTTCTGAAAATCAGGCAGGCACCTGAGTCTGTATTTAGGAATTCTAGTTTTTCTTATAGTTTTAATTACAGTTTTTAAGAATCATTGTCTTCATAACTCTGTACATCTTCAGCTCCTTTTCTCTGAGTGACACAGAGGACTTATCAAGTATCAGGACTCATCTGAGTGGAGCGCTGCCTGCTGTTGTGATATTAGGTACTTGGAATTAAAATGGATGGAACTGCCCAGTGAGTTGGCTATAAATGTGTTGGTTTTAGACTGAACACTAATGAGAAGAATGCGAAAAAAACCACAGGTCAGGCACAGCATAGAGTCAGGGTAATCCTGTGCCAGACTGAACTTAATGTCCAGGAAATACCCTGGGCACGAGTATTTGCTTTCAGAAATATAAGTGTCGGGAGCAACTTAGATAGAAAACATAGCAGGTGCTTGGAGTAGAATTCTATTTCTTTTGAGGCATCATAGTGGTCTGAGCATGTGTTAATATGGGCAAGTTCAAGAGTGGCTGCTGACTTGAAAACTCCAGTGCTCCTCCGTGCTTCTTCTTTCCCTGGCAGTCTGCTGTCCCTTCCCTCTGGTGCAGTCTGGTGCCAGTCCTCCTCCTGCGTGGTTCTCTTGTCTCTGCACTAGAATCTCCAGATATCTCACTACCTGTTTCCCTATGAGTGTGGCAGGAGGACTGTCTACAAGAGCAAAGAGAAGCTACGGTGCAGATATTGTATTTACGCTTTCACCTGCCAAGGCTCTTCCATGTTTTACCACTAACAATAAAAATGCTGGCATTGCTGTACCCGAGGTTTCACCTAGAGCATGTGACATCTTTGTAATTGCATAGCATCCTCAGAAAACAACCTTGAACCCTGTGTAGAGGCTGCCTAAGAGCCGACTTGCTCCTTGCTGCCTGCTACAAAAACAAGCCCAAGTGCCTCTCTGGACAAGCTTAAATATCTTGCCAGAAGAAATATGTTATTAGAACATTTTGAAAATCATAGAATCGTAGAATATCCTGAGTTGGAAGGGACCCACAAGAATCAGAGTCCAACTCCCGTCCTTGCATAGGACAACCCAGCATTCACACTGTGTCTAAATGCTTCTGGAATATTGTAAGGGTTGGCACCGTGACTACTTCCCTGGGCAGCTGTTCCAGAGCTCCACCAACCTCTGAAGGTGAAGAACCTTTTCCTGATCTCCAATCTAACCCATTTTGGAACATCTTTCTCCCCGATCCTCCTGATCCTTGTCTCTCATGGGAAGTGCAGTGTGGCAACCAGCACAGGGCATGGCCGCATGGTCACAAAAGCATCCAGGCTGTCCTCAGGGGGAGGTTGGAGAGATTGGTTGCTGTTCTGCAGGGAAGCACAGCACAAAGATCACCTGGTGAGGTTTAAGTATTAACAACTTGACTGGGCTTTACTAGGCTTTCACTGCCTTCTGCAGACCTCTGTGCTGTTAATGTGCCAACCTTCCCAGCCCCTGCATTTCCAGATGGCTTATTTTGGCTTGAGCCTTTCACTGCCAAACCCTCATAGACCAAATACTTCAACTTAAGGCGTTACATCTAATGCTGCTTTTCTTCTTGACTAAGCATCTGTAGAAATGCTTCTGTAAAGGAGAAATCTAATAGTCTTACTGCAGGACTTCGAAAGATAATTGAGTTGTCTACAATAAACTAATGTCTCTTATTCACTCCTGTTGAAAGATCACAAATCTTTATTTGGTGTGAGCTATTTCTTATGTAAATTGTAGTAAATAATATATGAACATATAGGCCAGCTAATGCAGGACGATAGAGTGTTTGGTTTTGAAGAACTGTACGCACTTCCCGGTGCGTGAGCATAAAAGAGGAGGGAGGAGCAGTTAGCATTTCATATCCATGTGTTGCAGGAAATAAGTTACAGTTCTAGTAAAATTCATATGCCAGACAACTGTAAAGCTGAAGAGACAGAGAATCCCAGAGGGTTAACTCCTCCTCACCTAAGCAAAGTAAATTATTTGACTTTTTGAAATGTCTTCTGAAATGTAATAAAATCTGAAGGGGGTAAGGATCTTCATCTCATTAATACAGGGTCCCAGCAAATGTCATTTTCTAAGCTGCTTTGGGAAATGGGATTCTTTTCAGATTTCAGCGAATAGTTTGCAGTCACAGTGCATTACTTCAGCAGCACATTTCTCTTCCTTCTACATTACATGCAGCACAGTTTAAACAGTAGAGTGAGCTTATTTTGGCTTCTTTCCTTTATATGAACAGAGAGAATTTTGATTTGCTATATATTTCACTGCTACCATAGATTCCCTCTCCATCTTAAATGGTGGTTTATTAAGATTAAGTGCTTTCTTATGTAGATGTATTGAAAGGACCTTTGATTTGGTTTAAATTAAATTTGATTCAATTAAAATGTAAGATAGATTGAAGCACTTCCATAAAGAGAAAATGAAAAAGGCTCTGTGAAAGAGAACCAAAGCTACAATAGATATGGAATCAGGAGATTGCAATCACATAGACGGGTTTTGAAAGCTGGGTACCAGAGACATTACTTTCAGAGCAGAGTCTAACCTTGTGGTGCCTGGGTGGAGTATACAAAGACTGAGTTGCAGGGCTCGGACCCCACAAAATGATCCAAAGTCCCTGGCTGAGTGGATCAGATCACGTTAGCATTCAGCACCACCGCTTGGGCGCAGAGAGAAAGAGGAAAAGAAAAGAAACATGAAAGGAGAGATTAAAGGAGGGGAATGAGGCAGGAAGAAAAGAAGGATTTGTGAAAGCATTATGAACCCAGTCTTTTTTCCTTTGTACTCTCCGCAGTCCATGTTAAATCCATATTCCGGGCCGCTAGGATGTCCTTTGGACAGGGCAAAAGAGGATTTTGTGTGTGTGTCTGTGCTGCACTGAGTGACTGCTGGAGACCTCTGAAAAATTTGCCTTGGAACAGAAGCTTTGAATGCTGTATAGTTCAGCACCCCAGAGCCGTGGGTTTGGAGCCCAAGTATTTCACTCGAACAACTGTTCTCCAAAGTGTTCGTGTGGAGCACCTGGGTGGTGCCAGGGCTGTGTGACTGCCTGGGGAAGGGGGTTGAGCTCTTCCCTGGGAGCCAGCCCTGACATCCAGTCCTGCTGCGGAAACTTTCCAAGGTGGGAGTCTTTATCCACCCCTGCAAAGCCACCAGTTTTTTCCACATAGACCATGTCACATTTAAGCCGCTTTTGGTCATTTCAGGCCAAGTTTCAATCAGCAGTCTTGAAATAGGAGTGTTTTATTTTATCATGAACAGCCAGAGCTGCTTAAGACTCTGCAAAAAGTTTAGAAAAGCTTTTTTTAATCCTCTTTTTTTCTTTGTATATGCATTCATTAGTTCAAATGTGGGAATGTGTAAAGGCTTTTGCATTCAGTGGCATTATCTGTATGTATTTTTTACCATTAAATCATTGTATGATTTTAAGTCACTATGATCAACTTAGCAATGACTTTGGTTTAGCCAGACAATACTAACAGGCCACTAGAGGAAGAGTTTGTTTTTTCGGTTATGTACAAACTGACTTCTCACTTAGGTAATTTAAATTCTTAGAAATACTTGAATATTTTTTCAGTGTCAAAATTAAATATTTAAATTCTCGGCACTGCTTTAAAGATTTTATTTTCTTCTGTCAGAGGCAGAGTCACGAAGATCAAGTTTAATGTTGAAATATTGATTCTAGAAATGATGATCTGTAAGAAAGCCAATTTCAACATTTTGTCTTGATTTAGGGAATTTCATTTAGGTATTTTGCAATTGGTGGTCTGATGTTACTTATCAAGTATCGTCATCTGATCATGTTGAATTACATTTGACATTTTTCACATTTATAAAGTTACTTGAACTTGCAGAAGTTTTTTTCTCCACGATGCTTGGTGGCAGCTAATAGTTTGGCATTAGGGACAAAGCATCATTTTTATAGTAGTTTTAAAAATGTATTTCTTAAGAGAAACACAGTTGGATTCTGACTCCATTTGCAAAAATGAAAGAAAACAATAAAATTCAGTTATAAAAAGGAACCCTTGGATTCAGATATATGTGTATATGTGCCCTGTTCTTGGAGTAAGTACACAGATGCATCCCTTTTTTAGCAAAACTCGTAGTATGTTCTGTGAATGCACATTTGGAAGAATAAATGAACTGAGTAAAAATGTATTAGGTATTATATAGGCCCATAATATGTAATGTGAATTTCTTGTTAATTGATGTAGCCAATGTATGGTGTAATATCTGCAAAGGAATGGTTATGGTGCATGCTGTGAAGACGTATTAAAACAATACACAATAGTCATTTAGATTCTAATAAGTCCTCTAACATACAGCGGTATTGGATCCAAGAGTATCTCTATGATTTTCCTGTCTCAGAGGGACGCATTGTATGTTCTTTTTTCTGCAATACTAGGAGGAAAGAAATTATGAGTCTGCATACTGCTAGCGTATGGACTATACTATGTGTATGCATATTGCTTTGTTGTCAGGCAATTTGAGTTCATTTTAGGATAAAGCAGGTTGAAAAATCTTTCTGCTTTTAATATGAGCATCTAAAACAGTTTCTGATAGCACAATATGCTGAAGAGGCTTTGCTGATTAAAAAGCAGTTGTGTATGATTCTTTTAAACAACTGAACACCTACTTGCCCACTGAATTCAATGCATTTCAAAAATGTGAGCTGTCCAGAGCTTTTGACCTCAGTAAACGCAATAACACTGGATAAAGAATTTTTCAATTACTAGAGACCAAAACTTGGTGGCTAGCGTAAGGTCAGATACAGTATCTGTGGCACAAAAGGAAAAATGTGCACTGAACAATGAGAAAGGTTAATAAACGAAAGCAAGTACAAAGGATGTTATTTCCTATGTATAATGCTCTGCACAATAGGATATCTTAAAGAACATGATGCCCAGAAGCAGCGATCACAAATTAATCAAATATCACCTGAAAAGTAGAACTGGGGCTAAAAGGGACAGAGCTAATAAAGCATAGTGTGAGATAAAAGGAAGGATTGCATGGGAAATGTTGCTTGTCGATTGAAATACAGCAATAAAGATAAGGATGAAGAGTGTTTCAAGAATTGTAGTAGGTTCATATCTCACAAAGAAATACTATGATATTTTTGTAGTTCATATATTAAAAAATAAATAAATAAAATCTCCCTTTAGGGATTTACACTGTAAAACCAAGGAACTAATCCTTTTACAGTAGCACCATAAAGGAAGCCTCCTAATCCTTGTCAATGACTGTGTATCCAGCTATTGCAGCGGTTCAGAATCTTTTGACCAACTCCCCCACAGCCAGACTTGTCTTGGAACAATATAGTCTTGGCTATCTTGAAACAGCCAATAGAAAAGCTGCTTTTTCCATTTGGAACAGTGTAGGCCGTTTGAAATGTCCATCTAATGAATTTCATTTTATACTAAGGAACCATTCCTACTTAGCTGTCACCTCCCATTTCTCTTGATTGCACCCCAGCAAGATTGAAAGTTCAAAGGTCTGTAGCAGAATTCAGAGCAGCAGCAGTTCTCCGAGCTGAGTTTAAGGTTGACCTCCAGGCAAGGTTTGCAAACATTTTCCTGGAGCTCACTTTTCACACTCTTCAAATCACTAATAATCAGATTTGTTGTCTGTGAAAAGCTTATCTGGAGAATAATTTGTGCAGTGGATGAACTTTCCCACATTTGACCCCATTTACTGAGTGGAAAGCATTCGGTTATCTAGATCAGTTTTAAGACAAAAGATAATTTGTGCTGGAACCCGAGTCCAATCCAAGGTGACAGTTTCAGAGTCCTGCTCTGAAGCTAAACCCTATCCTTGTATTTGATTTTACAGGAAAAGTGGCCCACATCTGCTGGAAACGTGCCATGGGAGTAGCAAGCCTGGACTTTTTCCTGACTTGAACAGGCTAATTTCCAAGCTATGATACTCGCTTCAGTTTGGAAAGTGGGAGGAATCTCTTTGCCGGACTATAATGATGCCTGTCACTGTCCTTTGTGTGCCTTGTCTTTCCTCCTGCAAATTCTTCTTACCTTTTGATAGGAGCACATTGAGGATATTGGCAGAAAATGTGTTTTCCACAAATGCTGAACACTGAACAGTCCTTTGTGTTGGTTTTTTGTTTCTGTGTTGGGGACAGTCCACTAAATGGGGCTTTTTGCTCACATTTCTTTGGAAAAAAACCCCAAACCACTTCTTTGCAAATTGTAGTTATTTTCTTTGTCCCTTCTCTTATGGCCCAACAGAGTTTTTTTGCTTTATGCTGCCCTGCTGATATGCAAGCTGCCAGACATTACCACGTCTGTCTCTAAAACAGAGTTGATATCACACATGAAGGGGAACAGGCAAGTGCTTTCTACCCAGAGAACAGCAGAATAGAAGAGGGATCACCATGGCAGCGGTATTATTAAGTGCAAAGCCTCTTTTCAATCACTTTCATTATATATCATCTCCCCAACTGTATTCTTTTCCCCTAAGGGTGGCAACTGTATTGCAGGGTGGCTGCAAGGCACAGATGCCAGGTTCAGAAACCTGTTGCAGAGTTATCTTTGAAACCACTGAAAATATGATCTTTTAAGATCCCAGTTACTGACTTCAGGCTAATGCAGTGAAGGATGTGGACACCGTTGATGGGAATGTTGTAGATGACTGCATGGTTTAACCCAGTCAACAACTGAGCCTCACACAGCCACTTGCTGCCCGCCCCCATGCCCTGTGGGATGGGAGAGAGAACGGGAAGGGTAAAAATGAGAAAACTCATGGGTTTGGATAAAGACAGTTTAATAGGTAAAGCAAAAGTCATGCAAATAGCAAGGAATTCAATCACTGCTTCCCATCAGTGGGCAAGCGTTCAGCCATTCCCAGGAATGCCAGGCTCCGTCATGCAGAAGGGCTGCTTGGGAAGACAAACATCATAACTCTCTTTGTTGTCATAATGATGTCATAACATCATCTCCTTCCTACTTCTCCTCCCAGCTTTATATTGCTGGGCATGACACCATATTTTGTGGAATATCCCTTTGGGCAGTTGGGGTCAGCTGTCCCCAGCTCCCGACACGATTTGCATCCACAGCTTCCTTGCTGGTGAGATGGGGTGAGGTGAGGAGCAGAAAAGGCATTGACGCTGTGCAAGTGCTGCCCAGCAATAGCGTAAATATCCATGTGTTTCCAATGCTGGTTCTGTCACAAATCCAACACACAGCCCCATGTGACATGCTGTGAAGAAAATTAACTCTCTCCCAGCCCAAACCAGCACACCCATCCAGGTAACGTGGTTTTTTAGCCTTGATTGTCAGTACCTCTTTTCTTCAGTAAGACACAGCAGAGTGAGAGACCTTAGGAGACAACTGCATGAAATGCACTCAGGTTTCTCATAAAGTCCTGGAACTGCAATAGGTTTGAGATAATTAAACCACTATTATGCTTGATTGCTTAAATATACTTTAAGAATTCATAAACAAGCATAGAATCCTCATGAAATAATAATGAAATAAATGTGGCAGATGCATATTTCCATTTCAAATTTAGATGAGGTGCCTTCGAGTTCAGTTCGTCATTAATTTTACTGAAATACCGTATGTGTAATTTAGCTATTTAGATGCAACATGCTTCACTGTACATTCTAGCCTGCTCTGTATGCATTATCTGAATGTTACTCTCTGCCCTCTTCTCTGTGTCTCATTGCATATTTCAGGAAGACGCTGCTGCATCTGTGCATGTCTGTGATGCTGGGGTTTAGTTACTCCTGAGCATTTTATTGGCTCAGACTGAAGTGACTGCAACCTCGAGGGTTTGTGGTACCAGATTTTCAGGAATGTGATCGATCCCTTTTTCCATGCTGTCAAAGCCTATGCCAGAGCGCAAAACAATGGGCTGCTGGCCTCTGTCCTGTAGTGTGGCTTTTACTCATTAATGGGCTATTTCTTTTAGATCAAGTAATAAAAGAGCAACGGAAACTCAGGAGGTGCCTGTGCTTTTTATCTCCTCAGCAGATTCTACCTCTGTCTCTGCTTCTTGGTTCCTTCTATGGCAGTGAGTGCAAAGAACTACTGCTGGAACTGAGTTTGGCACAGCTCTCTGAACAGGAGAGCTCAGTCTCTTGGGGACTATAAAAGGGAATACGTTATAAAATGTCCTTTCTGTTGTACTACGAATGCCGTGTCCTCTATTGGCTAGGGTGCATCTTTCACCTAATGTACTTAAAGATGGTATCATTTTAAGGAAAAAAGGGCAGCAAATTGCATAAGAAGAGTGCCACAAGGAAAGTGAGCTCAACACTAGAGAAAGAAAACTCCAGTTTGGTATTTCCATGTGAGTCTTCTTAATATCAGAACTGAAGCAGATAGAAAGAGAAAATGTGCTATTGCTTCTATTTAAAAATGAACAGCACTGTAACTGTTCCTTTTTATTTCAAGGAAGAAATAATTGCAATAACTGAGCATTTGATAGCTCTTGGCAAAAGCTGTTTTCTTAGAACAGTAAGTAGTATTGCCCAAGGAAAATAAAAAAGGCGAGCTTTTTCAATGACCCAGATGAAATGTACCTGTTGCTCTTCTGTTTGTCAGTGAGCAGAACAAAAAAACTTCGGGCTGAATTTTCCCAGAGAGGGCACTGCAGTGGGAGAATCATAGAATCACCAGGTTGGAAAAGACGTCTTGGATCATTGAGTCCAACCATTCCTATCTGCCACCAAACCATGTCCCTTAGCACCTTGCCTACCTGTATTTTAAATACCTCCAGGGATGGTGACTCAGCTACCTCTCTGGGCAGTCTCTGCCAGGTTNAGCGGTCTCACCAGTGCTGAGTACAGAGGGAGTATAACCTCCCTGGACCTGCTGGTCACTCCGTTTCTGATACAAACCAAGATGCCATTGGCCTTCTTGTCCACCTGACCTACTGCTGGATCATGTTCAGTCGCTGTCATTCAACACCCTCCGGTCCTGAAGCAGGGATCCATCACCAGTATGATATTTAAATAGCTCAGAATGCCTTGCCTCTGTCAGAATCATGAGGCATGGAGCTCACCCAGGGGTTCTTTAGAATTACCAGTGCTTGAGAACAAAAATTACAGATAATTTTCCTTTCATCTCTTCTTCTCCATTTATATTCCAAGGTCATCATCATCCCCTTAATATCAGGACCCCTCCCTGTAGCAATATGCTAAGATTACTCTTATTTTCTTGGAGGTAATGCTATGAAATTACCTACCATCTCTTGGTAATCTGCGCAGTCATGTGGATGAAATCATATGTTTCCTAGATAGATTGGTCTCCAGCAGTAGACTGCTTTTCTACCATGTTCTACAAGGTTTACTGAAGACTATCTATACGAAAATTTTTTAATGTGCCATAACTTGGTATTTGCTTTTAAAGTATTTTCATGTTGCGTTTATGTATAGTAATAAGTTGTGTTTAGTTGTGAAGTGTCAGGGATGAGTTCATCATGACAGGACTGAGAGATCTTTAAGACAAACTATGGTAGGTTTAAAAAGGGTGGAAAAAAGAAAACCACTATGTTTTTTTATTAAAGTTAACAAACTCTTTATTTCACATTTTGATAGAACCGTTACATCTGTCTCTCAGTCAGTACAAACAAGTTGGTGCCAGTGTTCACCTGGCAAATATTCATATAACAATTACAAAGTACTAGAGAAAGCTCTCCTCTTTTTAGTCAAAGAACAAGGAGTCACTGTTGGAAGCAAAACAAGTGCTATTAGAAAATGGAAAATATTATCCTCTGTACAGTGCACTGTGTGTGTCTCTACCTTCAGAATTTTTTTTTTCTTTTTATCATTTCTGATTTCCAGCACTGATTTCAGGAAATTTATAACCTTGTGAATAAATGGGTGTTTGCATTTAACCATGGTTATGAGGCTGTGTATGGCACCAAACATCACAAAATGCTCATAACAGGAAAGGTTAATGAAGGCACAGGCAAAGGAAGGTGTTTGCTAATGTCACACAGCTCAGTTCATGATAGAAGAAATGGCTTGAAGTAAGATTGCTTCTTTTCCTCTCAAACATCTTAATCACAGGATTATCGCTTTTCTTTAGGACATAACATAGAAAACGTTGCATTAACATTTGTAGGTAGTGACTTTCAGGTCGTTAAACATAAACTAGTCCATATCTTTGAAAGGGCAGAACTGAAAGCACTCCAGCAGTTCTCTTGCATCCTTAGCAAGACCCAGCCCAATACCAATGCTTGTCATTGGAGCAGAATACGCAAAACCACATAACTCAGATTTTGTGCCCATCAGGTATTGTATGTCAGCCTCCACCCAAAAAATTCTGCAAAACTTTGCAAAGAGACTACTTAATCACATCAGATTGTGGGCAACTGTGCTGAGTTCTGGTGATCGAAAGCTGATGGCATTTCGTTATTCTCTTATTTTAGTATTTATAATCCATGGCATGGATGACATTGATAATTACCATTAGTGAAGATACACAAAATTTCTCTCATTTGCGCGCACACACATGTACATTCTGTTGCTATCTTGCTCCCCATTCCTAGGCCTCTCACTTCTTGCCAGCAGCAGGGTGTGAATGGATTTTCTGATGGTATAATTACCTCTGGTTTGGGTTCTCCAATATCTTCCCACCCTGCCTATCACAAGAAATTGTTGTGAATGGAAATTAGTATGATTCCACCTAGAGGCTCTCTTTGTCAGCCCAGGCAGGAGGACAGCATGCTGGCTTCTTTTTGACATCCTGACCCTGCAAATTTGGTGGCAGAAGAGACTCAGGATAACTAGGTGAGAGAGGAGGGGGAGGTAAGGAAGGTGGTAGTATCTTCCCATGCTGTTTACACGTTACTTATTGTGGTGGTCTTTCCCAAGTTTGAATGTAACAGGGAGGGTAGATATCCAGGAGGTAGTTTTATGGTGGCTTTTGTTGCAATGTTTCTAAGGGAACCCCTTCCCCCTTCCTTTTTTTTTATTTTGAGAGGCTCAGTTTCATTTTTCAAGGCACAAGTAGTTCAAGTTGAAAGTTGTTATCTAAGCAAAGGTGATAGTTGTTGTGCTCTTACTACTTTAGATAAGTACTTATTTAAATAGACTTAATTTGTTTTAATAGGCTTTTGTGCTACTCTTTCAGGTTTTGACTTTCACTCCAGGCTGATAACTAATTTTTAAAAGTGAGTTTACAAATAAGGTTGGGTGATTCCAGGGCATCCTTGGCTCACTTCACACTTGGAAAGCCATCAAAAAACCAAATTGGTCAGGTTTCCAGCAACAGCACACATTTATATGGCTGCCCCTATAAAAATGTGATTAAAATGCTTAATGCTGTTGGGGTTTTGCCCAAAGAATTCTGAATTTCATTGGCTTAACATATCTTCACAGTGACTTATTTGGCATTTTCATCATATCCTTTAGGCAGATTATAGGTAAATACATCTTGAATGATTGATCAGTTAGAATCTGTATTCTTTGAATGTATAATTTTAACAGCTGTAGTTCAACAGTACGAGTGCATGTGTGTGTTGATATACCTGTAGTTATTTATAGGTAACACACGCCTATATTTTTCTGTATGTTCTGATGCACACATGGTAGACTGTGTATATACCATGGCTCACTGGATACACTCCAACTTTCTGGTTTTTAAACATCTGCATGCCCATGGGGATTCCATTGTTTCTCATCCAAGTGAGCAACTTCAGTGCTTAAAGATAATACTGAATCCCAAGTCAGGGACCAATTTAAGTTACAGCATTTTCTAACACACCAAATCTTAGCTTGAGCTTTTCGGTGCTGGTAGCAGAGATTTCAGACAGCCTTTCTGGACCTGGCAGGTATGGAGAAAAAAAAGCTTGTAATTGTTTTATTTCCATGTAAAGAGATTACTCTGAGTCCTTCCTTCAGAACCGGGCATGTTGAGATGAGAATAGTTGCCAAGAACCATTTTCTCAAGTCTCCTGTTTCAACAGGAGTGGGCCATGGTGGCTCTGTACAAACATCAGATCAACCATACCAACATCAGCATAAAAAGATTTCTCAGCTGCACTACTTCTTTGAGAAGCTGCAGAACCACTTATTCCAGGAGCTTCTGCCAAACTGCCTGGCAGCACCAGAGCTTGCTTGCTGGGTGCTGGGAGATTGGGCAGCCCTTTTCCCCAGCAGGTTTTCAGCTGGCAGCGTCTCTGCAAGCACCACTGGGACCTGGATCACAAATGCTCTTGAAGACTGTTGGAGGACCATGTGGTGGCAGCAGGAAACTCCAGGATAGAAGAACTCCCCTAGGTTTCAGTGATGGAATGCTTCTATGCACACTTACCAAGTCACTGGGGGTTTTAAGGAGAGGTGCAATCCTACTTTGGATGCAGATGCACCCACCTAAATTATTAGGGGTTTTGTTTGCTGATGTTGTTTTCCATGTACTTACGAAAGAACTGAGGCTACGTGGCCATGGAAATTAATGGTGATGAGCAGTCTCTGATTTGGTTTCTTGTGGAACCTCTGATCTCCTGTTCCGCTCAGGTCCTCTGACCTGACGTCCGCTTTTAAAACATGACTGTTACACGTTTTATCACTGGAACACTAATTTAGGTCTTTTCCCTAGAAGATGTCAGCTAGCAATCTTTGTTTGAATTGTTAATGTTACGAATCTTTGTCTTTATTTCATTTTTAATGTTAAAATCAGCCAGTCCGACTTTGAGTGAAGGAATTCTCACGGAGCAGTGAAGATTAGGTCTGTGTCATGAGTTGTCAGATTGGTTTATAATCTTATAAATTTTAAGGCAGTTTGAGTTCTGTGTGATTATTAACCATGGGGATTTTTCATCTGGACCGTGAATTAACAACTCTGAACATAAATATACATAGTATATACTACATATGTAATTTGTCCTTGATGGATAAAATTCTCTCAATGCAGGTTGCGCTTGCACTGCTTGGTCCCAGCAGATTTAGGAGGATATACTGTCAATTGCCATAGAACTATCTGAGCCTTTCACATAAGATTCACAGCAGCAATGAGGTCCATGTTCTTACTTAGCACTGACAATGGAAATTGACTGTTGCAGAGATCTTGCAGTGTCTTTTCATAGAGGCATGAATTTTCATCCCGTGTCTAGTTCATGTAATGGTGTAAGCAAAGATTAATTTGACATGTCAGAAGTGGAAAGGATAGCTACATTTAGGACTATAATCTCCTATAACATATTAATGACAGTTTTATATCTCTGTCAAAATGAAAATGTAACTCTTAATTCTCTTAGTAGTGGCATATATTTTATTTATTTTATTAGTAAGACAAAGAACGCAAGATGTGAATTGGCATTTCAGCTGATTTTCTGGAAATTACTGAGTGTTAGAGTATAATTGTTACCTTCAAAAAGCTGGCTGGACTTCTTAATGATGCCTTAAGGTTGTGGTGCTGCTTGAAGCAATTACTATTGTGTCTTTCACTGCTGCCCTTTAGCATTCATGTAGCAAGAGGCCTAACTGCAAAAGTCAGAAAAAAATATCAACATATTAAATAGACTATTTCTTCAGTTGTAACTACTGGGGATTTAATGGCTGTCTTTATGAGACAATGGAACTCCAAGGGCAGTCAGAATAACAACAAGGTTTCATTTCCTTGTTGAAAATCCTTGGTTTTCTGTCTTAGCTCGACTTCTTACAATAGGTGGTAAAGGCGAAATGCTGAGATAAAATCAGTTGTAAAAGAAATATTTACTTAATACCTTAATGAATTGATCCACACCTCAATATTATAAATCAAAGCTTTTGAGGAGATTAATCCTAAATTGCTTTCAAGGTTTTTGAGAAGATTGAAGGTAATTTCACTTATTTTTGAGTGAAATCTTGGAGAATGCTAATATCTCTGAGTCTAAAATAACGATTCCAAGGTGCACAAAAACATGATACTGTGAAATCAGCTTCATTTTCACAGGAATGAAAAGGTCTTTTGAAAGGTTTTACAAAGTACAAGAGCAAGTAACCTGCTGTACTTCAAAGTTACTTAACGCTTAGGGCCTTCATTTGGCATGAACCAGATTCGAGCCACTGAAAGAAACAGCATAGGGATTTGAAGCTGGGTTTTCTGCATCTCAAACGAGCATTCATAGTTTTAAAAGGCATACTGGTCTACCTTTTTCCCCTTCCTTTTCCCCCGCTTCATTCTGTATTTTGTCTGCTTGACAGGTTTGTTCTACGTACTAAGCCTAGGCAGTTAATAGAATCACAGAACAACCAGGTTGGAAAAGACCCACCGGATCATCCAGTCCAACCATTCCTATCAAACACTAAACTATATGTCCCTCACCACCTCATCCACCTTTCTCTTAAACCCCTCCAGGGGAGGTGACTCAAGCCCCTCCCTGGACAGCCTGTTCCAGTGCCCAATGACCCTTTCTGTGAATTTTTTTTTCCTAATGTTCAGCCTAAACCTCCCCTGGTGGAGCTTGAGGCCATTTCCTCTCGTCCTGTCCCCTGTCACTTGGGAGAAAAAGATATAGTGGTTTCTTCGTGTTCTTTGGCAAGAGTTAAATGAGCTTTTCAAAGTGAAGAGTGTTCAGATGAATGGCTTGGCCCATCCTTTGTGGGCTTCTCAACTTTGCTTGGTTTAGAAGACTTCAATTACCACACTGCCATGTTTTACCCATGTACGCAGTATTGTGGAGCTCTGTAACAATGCAGCGGCTTTGTGGAGGAGCTAGTGATCCCCTTTAGCTCTCTCCGCTTCCTCAGAAGGTCTCTCTGGGCTGGTTTCTCTTTTGGCATCCCAAGTCCACAGAAGTAGCAGAAGTAGGGTTTTATCATGCCTTTGGCCTTTATCCTGAGTTTCCAAGCTGTCAAGGAGAAGAGCAGTAGGGATGGGGGGTTTTGGGGAGCTGTTGGGAATCACACACACTCTGTAGCAGAACTGTGTTCTTGGTAGGGCATGAGTGGCCGTCTGCACTGGATAGTGCTTGGAGCTGGGCGGACAAGGTGAAGCCCCTAGTATCAGCTAAGCTGGGGAACAGCTGTGTTAGAAATGCTTGTGCTGTTGTGACTCAGGAAGGAGGTGGCACCCTTATGTGAACCATTTCATTTTTCCCCTTTTCTTTGTGCTGCTGCCTTGTGTGAGAAGAGATGGCCTCAGAAATATCCCCCTTGTAAATATGTATTTTAAAATCCTGTCTCTGGTTTGCTCCCTTTCAAGAATAAATGGAAAACTGTCAGTAGAATAATTGGTAAAAATTTAGGCTTACTGTTCTTCAAGCTTTCCCTGGGGTGCCTTATGATTTCTAAAGTGGTGTAGCTAGGTGGCTGATGATACCACCAGTTTTGCAGCACATACTTTCTACCAGAGAAAATCTGTTATATGACTGAAAAAAAAAATCATATGGGCACTGTCCTTAGGTGCCATACCTATCTCACAGCCGTGCCAGTTGATGTTAAACTTCTAGTAGATTTATATTTTGTGTGTGAAGTGCTGATAGGAGAGAAATGCTAAACTTATCAAGGGTTTATGAACATCGTTGATGTGTGAGGAAGGAGAAACAATATGTCAATAAGAAATAGGACTGGAACAAATAACGTTGTCTGAATGAGGCAGTGTCCAGCGTAGTGGCTGTGAGGGGGAAGACAGAAGTGCAATGCGAGCATGGTACAAGCTGACACCGCACTGTGCATCTTCCTCTCCATCAGAGCCACAGCTGCCCTCTCTTTGGTCCAGATCAAAGCTGGAACTCCACTGAGTTATGTGCAGCACAAACATAAAGTGATTTGGAAGACAGTGGGAACTAAATGTAAAGATCAAATATGATAGGAGATCAGGGCATGCAGGTAAGATGTCATTTAGAAAAGACATAATGGCACATGAATGGCAGAGCTCAAACTCGGCGTCCTGACACCCACACTGACATCCTGCCCCCCTCACTGCATTGCTTCTGGAAGTATCGTGCCCTGAAAATTGGCAGTAGGAATGTACTACAGTAACCTGTGCCAAGCTACACGTTTCATTCTATTTTCATTTATAATTCAGGAAACAAGTTTTGCAGTAAAATGTCTCAATGGTGATACTCATTACAGGAGTGCTGTAGGATTCTCATTCTCAGCAGAGAAATACTGTACTTGCACTCTGAATCTTTATTCTAGTAAACAACTAACTTAAGTTGAGCTCTGAATTGAATATTTGTGATTACAAATATGTTTACAATGGGAAGAGTCAAGGTAAATAGAAAAAAAGATTTCCTTTCTGCAGGACAAGTGTAGCTGGGGCAGTCTATATATCCAGCATTCTTGCTCTAATGTGTTCTTCTGACTATAGTGACACCTGCTGAGATTACGTTGTTTTTTTTCTTTTGCAGTATCGTTTTTTCCAAATTAATTACCTATCTGTAGTCAGTCAACCATGGCTGCTGTTTTTAAACAACATCTCCTGTACAACTCTGAACAAGTGAATTCGTGCCAATTAATTTCCCGTTATGTTATTTAAGAAACACAATCATAGTTGGGGCACTAGTTATCTCTTGCTGTCTAGTCTCCTGAGACGCCCAGTGTGCAGGGAAAGAAAAAAGAGGCAGATAGTAGGAGAGCACTGTCATATGTTGTCTGAGGAATTATGTCCTGTGATTGTGCACCCTTCTCAGGAAGGGAAATTAAAGAATTGCAGTGCTGGATGTCAAGAGGAAAGCTTAAAGCAACAATCTCATGGGCTGGAAAATGAGCGTGATGTCATACAATGACTGGGTAAGGGCTCCCCTTTGAGAAAATAGTTGTTTTAATAGTCGCATAATGGTGTTGTCTGTTGTTACGGGTAACCTTGACTTTTTAGTAGATATTGTAGACATTTTTGAACTTTCACATATAAAAATAGATGCATTATAAATGGATTACTTACAGGGATTTTTGTTGCTATCAGGAGCTAGTCCAGTTTGCAGAGTTTTCCTTTATTGCTGCTTCAAAATAGAGATAGAGTTTTGAATGGGGCATTTGCGGTCTAGGAAGTCCAAAACGTGACCTGTTTAGATACAGCTGCCTGCTGGAAGAGAATGTGCTGCTGCTGAGCCAGCCAACAAATGAGGCTGTGAGAGGATGGCCCCACCTGGGACCCAGCCTGGAGAGCAAAAACAGGAGCAGTGCTGGGCTGGGCTGTGCAAGGAGCACTGCTGGGAGGAGGTGGAGCAGGTTAGGGATGGCAAGGAAAATCAATAAGAAGCAAAGCCTTACAGCTGAGGACACACAAATAATGGCAAGTAGCAGCTCAAGGTAATGAAAAGGAATATATGTACACATGTGTATATAATTGTAAAAAGCCTTGTTAGGATGCTGGAATTTATTGTCATACCGCCACTAAAAAGCACACTTAGAATTCAAAACAGTCCTCTTGCCAGCAGAAATGAACTATACTCTGCAACAATTAGACTGTGCTTTTGTGCTTAGTATTTACAAGGCTGAATTAAGCAGCAAAAGTAATGCTTTATCCTTTTACCTTCTGGTAGGTTGGTCTGCAGTCACTCCTGGGTCTACACTTTTTTAATCTTTATTTTGTTTTTCTGATTGGGTTAAAACCAAGTAAGAATTTTGCTCTGTAAGTGCTGGTCTCCATATATTCACAACCGTGAAATTACTCATCAAGGTGTCTAAGACTGGAAAACCATCAGTATCACCTTCTGAGACCAGGGATGGGTCATGTGGAGTTGGTTCCTATGGAGACATCTTCCTTTCCTGTCTTCAGAGAACATTATGCAATTTCCTTTTATTCTCATAAGCATTGAACACCCTTCTGATTCTCGGTATCTTGTGGAATGTTTTGCTTACAGAGTCCAGAAATATGATTATCTGAATATAAACCATGTATAGAAACATACTGGCCTGTGCAGAAAGGCAGAGGTATTTCTTGTGACTCGCTCAAGCCAAGATATTAAGCGGATTCCTAGTTATTATTAAAGTCAAGAACAAAAGGGGGATACGGGTCTTTCTTTAGGAAAGGGGAGGAGAATTAAGGAGAAGTGATCCAATAAAACATTGCTGATACTCATTCTGGTTCTTATTTAAATTAACAATAATAATTGGGAAACGCACTTTGAACCGGGCCATTGTGTTACTGTTGTGTTAGAGTCAGAATGATGTGGCATCTATGTTACTCGTAGGTAGTAAATTACTCATGTAATACTGTGAGTTTTAGTTTTCCAAAAAGTATTTTAGGCATATTTTGAAACACGTATAGTGTTTTTAAATAGGTGTTTATGTATTTGTGTGTGTATATTTTCCTAGACAGCCCTATGTCCTAGTTTATTGACAAGATATTCTTTTTCATCAGCCTTTAATATGCTGACACATATGTGTGTCTTGCTCTATGCACCAGCTGAGTTGTTCTATCTAAATGTAAAGAGTTTTCCTGGCCAGAATACAGTGTACGGGATGAGCTGAAGTCTCTTGGGTCCTGCTCACAATCATAAGCTGACACTGATAGCGTTTTGCAGATGGCGCTTGGATGGACAAAAGAAGCGAACATATACAGATCTAATGAGCGCGCTGAATTGGTTTCTGTTCAGCATTTCTCACCGGACTACCAGAGAAAGGAAATTAAATCAACTCACGACAGCTATCTTGCACATCTCACCTGGGAAGGTATGCATGAGGTAGGACAAGCACTGCTTAACATTAATCAGTCTCCTGAAGTCATTACATTCATGAGGAAATGTAATTCACATGTGATTACTTTTTAATTTACTCTGTAATCACATTCCAAGTGAACAGGGCAAGCTTAAAATGAAATTTAAAAGTCAAATACTGCTTTGTATTAAGAATTCACAATTTTTATATGCACTTAGGTTAATAAAGATTTTACAATAACCATTTGTGACTGAACATATAATTTTTTGATAGAAGCTAGTGCCATACTTTGGATAAAATGTATTTGATTTTTGTCCAAGCATTGTAGTGGACCCTAGGAGTTTCAGGATTGTTTCACACTAAATTTTCATCTTGTTTAAACTTTCTTTTTTAATAATAGAACAAAACAAAATGGCTGTACCCCAGATCTCGGTTTGCATGAATTAATGCATCTTTAATTTCTGCTTTGCCTCTGAGGCAAATTATACGTTTGTTATATCCATCATCAGGAAAAGCAAGCAAGATTCCGTAGTAACAGAACTGAATTTATAGATGATAAATGTGGATGTATGCTCACTTCGTGGTTCCTCAAGAGTTCCTTAAACTTTTGTTTTGATCTGGATGTCAGCAAATCAATTATCAAATCTCTATATGTCATACATTCAGCTGGGAGATATTCAGAATAATAAAGCTCCTTGAAGAAATCTAAACTTTTTAGTCATTCTTCTCTCTGTGGTTATCATTTTCCTTCCTACAGAATTATAATTTTAACACAGCATGGCCAGAAGACAGTTGAGCATTACCGCATTTGAGTATTGCGAGCTGGAAGGATGCGTAGGGTAAATTAAAGCCACTTTACCTTGGTTTAGTGTCAAAGGCAAAGTGAGTTCTTTCATGTAATAATGGATTTTGGTTGGTTGGTGCAAATCTAGCCCTGTGATCCAGGCAGCCCTGCATGCAGTGCTTATGAGTGACTTTGTTATACTTTCACAGAGCATGCAGAATGTGCTGGTGTGTCCCAGGAAGCCCCAGTATTCTCATTAGCATTGAAGGGGGTTGGGGCTGTGTCAGCAACAGCGAGAGGACCATGAGCTCACCTCTGTACATTCACCAGGGTGAGGTCCAGCAGCCAGAGCTCATGCTGGCAGTCGCTGCAGATTTACTCCTTTGAGTTTTTGGGTCCAGAAAATTATGAGAGGCACAGCCCTTTGAGCTGGAATGTCCAAGCTGTGAGCAAAGAGTGAGTTGGAACCATCCTTAGCAGAGTAAAAGGGTGGCAATTATGTTGTTCTCGTTATGTTCCCTAAAGAAATGAATACAAAATTTCTATTTTTTTCTTCACAGTTGGCTCTGTGAAAGTGATGATTTGATACATATGTTCTAACCCATCTCTTGGCAATGAAAGCCTATGCGTTAAAAATTTTGCAGTATCGCTACATATAGATACATGTGTTATAGGATTTTGGTTCGGTTTCTACTACTTATGGCAGAATATTCCTTGCGTTCTTTATTTCTGCACAGAGGGAAAGGCAGATAACTAATTAATCTGGAGGAATTTCTGAAGCACACGATACTGTTACCTCCACCTTTCCTGATTCAAGATGGGATATTTTACTACAAGAGCTCACAGATTTCTATCAAAGGTCTCATGCCCTTTGGTTTGCTTTACAGAATTTGCCCAAGTGAGATGACAAACAGGTAAAGCTCATCCTGTGGATCCTCACAGATCTGGTGTAGTCCTAGTCCCTCCTTGTCGTTAGAAGTCACAGGCTTTCTCAGGGCATCACTCTCTTCAATAGGCAGTTTGCTCACCCTGATTAATTTACTGCTGTGACTTCTATCTGTCTGCTTTCGCATATAGTACTGGCAAGGGAGTTATCACAGTAGTTGGGGATATTGCTTTTCTCTTAGACCTTTTAATTGGAAGGAGACTATTTTGAATCTGAAGATCTCTCTGCTGTTCTGCTTGCAGCTTACTACTTGTTTCTGGACTTCTGATCCCAGAGGCTGGAATATGTCTGCAAAACCCTCATTTTCCATTTTGGACGCCCATGATATGGTGTTGTCAGCCAAGTAGCTAAGAACTGGTTTAAACTGATGTCTCCAGTCTGTTAAAACACAAAATGAACTTTTACAAATCCTGTGTCAAAAAAGACAACTGCAGCCATGGACTCTTTGGGCTCTTTTAAGGCTGTGACTCCTTCATGTTCAACAGCATCAAGTCGTAATAGATGAGCCACCAGGTCAGCTTCCAGGCCTAACCTCCTTGGGATGTTTTCTTTTCAAAACAGATTGTCAGTAAGATCAGACCCTTTGTTACGTGCAGGCATTGTCCCCAGCTGACCGTTGGTATGACTTATGCTATTCTGATGTGTTACAATCTTCACTACTGAAAGATTTCTGTAAAAGGACAAGTAGAAGCTTTCTATATCTCTGAAGCAGATAACCTTCATAAATAAAGGCACTGAGCATGCTGTTGCTAAATTACTTCTAAAATATGGTGAGATAGTTGGAATTAGGTTTCCCATGTGCTTGATCTGTGCCCAGCTCTTCGTATGGGTTTATGGAGCATGAATAATGAAAGAGACTTCATACACTAACATCTGGAAAGTCATAAATGTATATTTATTGCCACCCAAGATAACAAAGCTGAAAAATGCTGTAGACCTCGTCTGAGTAGCAGTAGTAGCTGAGGAGGTAGGTTTAATTGAAAAAGCTCTCCTGAGTATCTTCTGAGCTTTGTCTCTTGTAAGATTATTAAAATAGCAATTATAATCAAGATAATTATTGTGGGGTGCTTTGCTCTCAAGGACTGGGTGAAACACAGGTCATTTTCTGCCAGTCTGAGTCAGCCTCTTGCAGATGAAGATGGGCTGTTGGGCAGGCCAGGGCTTCTACTCTACTTGTTTTGCTCATCATTTCTAGGGAAGGGGATAGAACTCTTTCAGCAGTGCCCAGTAATATGTAACGACTGGAAACAAACCCGCTTTCTGTGTAAAAAATAAAATCTGTAAGGAGTTCTGGTAAAAATGTGATTGCAAATCACCTACAGTGCTAAGATCCCCTTCCCTAAGATCATAAAAATTACCATTGGAATTAAGAACAAGAGCTCCTCGGGTCTCAGGGTTTTTTGTTCAAAATCTTAGTCGTCGGTATGACTCTGCAATGCCCACGTTTCCTTGCATTGAGATCCCACCTCTGTGACATCTTAGAGGCACAGGGGACAACCATCTCCTGAGTCACTGGGGCTGAATCACATTAACAGCACTTTGTCAGCCCTAGGACTGCTGTGCTAGAAACCCGCCTAGGGATTTCTCCTAATCTTGTGTATCCATTTCACTCAAAATGAAAAAACCCGCTAAAATAAACCAAGCCATTTCACTTTGAGTGAAATGGCGTGGTTTATTTTAGCGTTTTTTTTTTAAAATAAATTTACCAGAAACTTGATACCTAACATTGAAGAGTTTGAACATATAACAACCTGTTAATTGTGGGGGACTCAACGACAGTTCACGTGACTGTAGGGCTTTTTGTGTTGATGGTGGGGCTGCTGAAATGATCTCGTCCAAAGCCTTTCGCTTTCTCGGGCATCGCATCATTGAGGCCAGTGCTGCGGGAAGGTGTGCGGCTCTGGTGCTCACAGGGTGATGAAAAATAGTGAGACAGCAGAAATGAGTAATGCAGGACAAGGTGTCAAGAAATGGAGAGAACGTCTAAGAGTGGAGAAGCTGTTGTTCAACCTGACTATTTAATCAAAAAGAAGGCTGAGAGATGTTGTGGATACTGGGTATAAGTGCTGTTGTGAGGAGAAAAATATGGCATGTTAATGAGCTTCCTAGGCTTATGGAACAAGGCAGGAAGCTTGCAGGAATGGAACTAGTGGACCAGCTTCACTGGCTGGAATTGTCCCACTGGGCTGATGGGGTTGCTTGTGTTTAATGCTGAGTGTAAAAAAACCCCACAAACTTGTCCCACAATCAACTGGGAGAAAAACAGAAAAGAAAACAGTTTCTTTCCACCTTAAACAAGGATACACAGGCAATAGCATTTGTGTTTTCTTTTTTTCCACACAAATATCTGCAGCTTAAAATAGTCAATGAAAAACATATTTCTATAGTTGGCATGCACAGCTGTAGGAAAATATTTCTTAGATTTTGGCATGTTTAAAATAAATCATTTTAATTTTTGTTCCAGAATAACATTTTCTTCTGAAATCGGTCTGATTCAATTAAGCAAGTTCTCTCTGCACCATCGTGCACCATCTCAACCTGGAAATCATTCAGTGTAGGTTGAAGGGGATGGTTCTGCTTAACCTGGAATGAAAACATGGTGTCATGTCAGATGGTTTGGCTGGGCTTTTGATTTTGTTTTGATTTAAAAAAACAAACCAAAACTATTTTACATTTTGGCTTGTTGTGAGGTTACAGGTTCTCTGCTTGTTCTCCTTTTTTTTTTTTAACTGTTTTGTTTTTTCCTGATCTCCAGAAGCAACAGCTTAATAGCTCCAGACCTCCCTTCTCATCCCTTGTGGTGTGGAAAAAATAGCAGAGTAGAAGGTGAATCCAAATATCAGCATTTTCTCCTAGGCTTCTGCTGTCATTCATCAGCCAAATGTAAAAATGCCGCTGTTGTGTTTGCGTTGTCCTGCTCAGCCCACGCTGGCCAGATTGAACTCTTCCCAGTGAAATTCAGGAACTGCATCTCTTCTAGGGGCAGAGCACGGTAGTTGCTAATAAAACACATCTGGTGTAGCTGAAGGATCAGTCGTGAGCTGACCTAAATGTGGGTTGGAAGTGCTCCTGAGGGGATGCTTCTTTCTCTGGTCCTTTTGATCTTCCTTAAATCCTTAGAAGTGGCAGCCCAGCTACATAAATAGTTCCCACTCCTAATAAAGAGCTCTACCTTGCGGATGCAAGAGTCTATAGACTTTGCTAAGTAAGCCCTAAGTGAGACGGTTTTGTGTTTACCATTCGTTAGTTCAGCATCTTGTCCCTTCACAGAGACTCTTTTCTGGGAGGGAA
Source organism: Piaya cayana (assembly GCA_013389865.1). Taxonomy (NCBI): domain Eukaryota; kingdom Metazoa; phylum Chordata; class Aves; order Cuculiformes; family Coccyzidae; genus Piaya; species Piaya cayana. The sequence goes on along the minus strand of WAAB01023683.1, from coordinate 75,104 downwards.
CAGGCACAGGTAAATGTCAGGGAGGTTTTTGAAGAAATCTCTCTTCATGCAGTTAAATTTAATTAAGTCAAATATGCTTCGAAAGAGTGTTTTCGGTGATTACTCCGTAGCTTGGCAGGGTGTCCCCAGCAATAGGTCTCTCCCAGTAGTGTGACATTGCTGAATCCAATCAGATTTATATGCAACCTGGTTATGCAGGTGCTGGAACAGAGAGAGGAAGAAAGTTGTGCTGCTCAGCAAAACTGTCCAGAGCTCAGAAACAAAAGCTGAAGTGATTGATTGTGTGAAGATTTCTGCAAATGATACCAAAATTAAAACACTAAGCTAATGACTTTAAAGAAAATTGCATTGCCATGTGCAATTTATTCAGCAGAGAGAAAGCAAATGCAGTTTTACTAATATCACACAAAAAGAATGAAATCAAATTGAGCAAAGAATCGTTTTTTTTTTCTTTCTTTCTTTCTTTCTCTGTCTCTCTAGAGCTTCAAAACTGAGTGGCTGTCAGAATTTGTCATCTGTTTGACCTGTCACAGGAGGGGTCGGCAGTGATCAGTCGTTGTACTTTTTAACAGATGGAGGGCTGTAATTGAGAATAATTCCTCCGCAATTTGGTAGGCAGGGGTTATTTCAAACTGGCTTTCAAAGGTAGTGCCAGATTGGAAATGTTAGAAACTCCGTAAGTGAATCAGCTTTTATTTGTGAAGCTGCAGATTTCTTCTTGGTTTTGTTTCTGTATTTTTTATTATTCTTTTTTTTATCCCTAATAAAACAACTGCAGAATGGATGCACTCAGATTTTAACCGGCAATGTTTCTTCCACAAATTACTTGAAGTTTAATCCATTTTTGCCATCTCCTGGGGTGCCCTGCAGCTGACATTGCTCCAAGGGATGAAGTGCTGAATGTGAAGATGCAGAAGCCCTGGGCTGGACATGTGGTACAGGCAGCTGATGCACAAATGCCCAAGCAGCTGCTTTCCTGTGGGTTTGTGCATGGCACGAGGAGGCATGACTGCCAAAGGAAGGGCTTTAGGGCTTCTCTGAAGTTGGAATAAATGAGTTTATCAGCTCATCACTAGGAGTCACAAGTCTTATGAGGAGCGGTTGAGGGAGCTGGGGTTGTTTAGCCTGGAGAAGAGGAGGCTGAGGGGAGACCTCATTGCTCTCTATAACTACCTGAAAGGAGGTTGTAGAGAGGAGGGAGCTGGGCTCCTCTCCCAAGCGAAAGGGGTGAGAACAAGAGGGAATGGCCTCAAGGATCACCAGGGGTGGTTCAGGCTTGACATCGGGAAGAAATTTTCCACAGAAAGGGTCGTTGGGCACTGGAACAGGCTGCCCAGGGAGGGGGTTGAGTCACCTTCCCTGGAGGTGTTTAGGGGATGGGTGGACAAGGTGCTAAGGGACATGGGTTAGTGTTTGATAGGAATGGTTGGACTCAATGATCTGGTGGGTCTTTTCCAACCTAGTGATTCTATGATTCTATGAGACTTTGATGAGAAGTAGGGAACCCAGGTAAAGCCAGTCCTGGTGCTTCTGAAGCATAGAAGTGGCATAAGAGACAGTTGTGTTTGCAGGATGAAGGGAATGGTGAGATTTTGTGGAAGATGACACTTGCGGTCTGGCCTTCATCCAAGGGTGGGTCCATGGGCACAGATAGAAGTGCCCTAACTGAAGAACTATAAGAATTCCAAGTGAAATGCGCAGATCCATACTGACTGTAGTGTCCAAACACTGCAAGCAGATGGCAGCTGTGCCAGAGCTTTATCGTGAGTGATAGCAAGTCCAAGTTTCTCCTCACCCAGGCTCCTGCACACTGTGCTCCACCTGCCTTGGGCAGAGCTGCCCTTGTACCTGATCCCTTCTGCTGTGTTCCATGGCCATTGTCTCCACCTGAGGGCATGCAGTGGTAGAAGCTTGTTGGAATAATGATGTGATTTTTGGGTGGCTTTTCAGATGATGAGGCTAAAGCATCTCCAGGAGTTGTAAGGGACACATTCTGCTGAACTCCAATTTATGGCTTTCTCCTCTTCCAGAAAAAAAAAAGCAATTGTCCTTCAGTTAGAAATCTGCAAAACCTGGGCAAAAACATTCAAGTTGCTCAATGCTGCAGCATCTCTAAAGTAATTTTCTATTTTTTTGCTTGAAGTACTGTAATTTTAATTGATTTTTTTGTTCAAGGTTTCCACAGCAGCTTTCTTCCTTGTGAGAATCCTGTTCAGAGTGGTCATAGATACTGAGCTGTGTATTCATTAGGCAGCGTCTGATCTGACACAAAGAAATAGAAAGTATGAATTGGAATATTTGATTCTCTTTAATCTTCCTCCCAATTCCACTTTGTTCAGCAAAATAAATCCCTTTCTTTGCCATGTTAACACTGTGGAGAAATTTTAGAAACTTCAGATCATTTGAGTACAAGTAGTAGAGTACAAATCCTGAATAAGAAACATGTTTGTGCTGTGGTTACATACCTTTACTGTACTTAGACTTGATTATGTAAATTAATATGTTCAACTTGATTATGTAAATTGAGTTAATTTAGATCACAGCCGAGGCTGAGTACAATGACTATTTGGGGTTATTTGGCACGATGCAGTATTATTCCCTTCCTCTTCGCTGGATATGACTGCGTACTCCCAACAGGCCAAAGCGCAATTAATTTAGAAGCATGATCAAATTCTGCAATCATTCCTGGATGTTGTCCACAGTCTCTAGAGACAACTGATAAGAACAAAAATGGACTAAGATGTGATAGTACTCTCATCAAAGTCTAATTACAAAGTTATACAGTTTGATTCTCAAAGGACAGCCTTTTAGCAGAACTTCAGCATCTTTGGGCTCTCTTTTTGCATTGTATTTATAATTTTATCCATCTTTCTTTCTTTTACAAAGCATGAGAAACAGAGGCTAAATGTATAATAACTCAAGTCTGATGTGGCTTTATCAGTGATGGATTGGCCGCTCTGGTTTCTGTGAGTGTGTGAGTGACTGAGAAATCATTTTTTATCATTTGTAAACAGGCACAGAGAGGACAGGGAAGTGGTTCAGAAGAACTCTCAGCACTTTGTTCCTGGTGGTGCCCTTGGGACAGAAAAACATTTCCTTGACCTTGTCTTGGATTTACTTGCTTCCAGCAGACTCTAATTATGATCACTTTCATTTTTTTAATTGAATAATAATTTTTAAGGAAAAGCTCAGCCAGAGCTCTGGGGCAAATGTAGACTGAAATGGTGGCATAGCTTGAATAAGAGGAGAAGTTTTACTTTGAGAATTTGAGAAATTAGCTGATATCAGAATTTAAATATCTACCACCACTGGGGCATTAAGTTTCAGGCAGCCTTTATTTATGTTTGCATTTTGGTAGTTTTAAAATGTCTTGTTGTGTGGTAAGATTGTGTTTTCCTTAAATCTTACTTTGTTATCTACAAATTGCCAAATATTCATTCATACCAAATTTCTTCCCCATCTTCAGTAACACCAGGTACCACCACCCTCATCCTTCCTAGGTGGAGTAATGACTTGAGAAATGACTCAGGTGCACTTATTGTGGATTTTTCAGATGTCTCTGATCTTGTGGAAAAAATTGTACAGTTTTCTGAATTCTGAATTTTACGTCTTTTTTTTTTTTTCTGGAATTCAGAGGTTTCATATGAACTAGCCCAGTCACTGCAACAGAGGCATCTGACAAATGTTTACAGTGTCTGACTTCAGCTCCTTCTGCCTGGGTTCGCAGGCTGGACTCCGTGTTGCGTAGCTGCTTTTCCAGAGGGCAATTCCAATCACCCACTCCCTAGGAATAGGGCAGCCTAGGAAGACTGACTTCCCAAGGAAGTATTTGAATTAGCTTTCTACACATTGTGAACACGTGAAAATATATTTGTAGAGGATAGAACAGAACAGATTTTTACTCATACTTCTAGCAGGTTTATCCGTACATGAGCACTTACTGTACTGCTTTTACATTCAAACTATATTTCAAGCTTCAAAATACACCTTTCTTAAAAAAACCGATTAATGATCGTGAATATAATTATGTGGTTTTACTCTCAATGAGAAAATAAAATAGANAGGCTGTTAGCTTGCATTTTGATCAACATAAAGGTAGAAGCAATTGGCTACCTGAAATATGTTATAGACGGAATGGAGCAGAGCTTCATATGGCATAAATGCCAATTAGTAAATTTTCCAATTTTGTTATTTAAAACCAGAAAAACCCCAAATTTTGAAGTATTTAGTTTTGTAATTTTCTAAAAGAAATTATTTTCCTTTTTCAGAATAAGATGTCTTTCAAACCACTTCCTTAAAAGTTACTTAATTTATTTTGGTTTTTTTGCATTCAAGGCTGAAATGTAATATTTTAATTTTGTCAGAGAAACCTTTTTTCCCTATTTAACCCTTTATTTCCCCTATATCTAATCTCTCACTAAACTTAAGTAACTCAATAATTCTTGTCATTTTCAACCAGAACTAATTTTTGTCCCTTTTTTTTTTTAAAAAATGTGTGATCTAAATATCTGGCTTGTTTTCCCCTTGGTTTTCTAATGTATGAGAGTTTATTTTGATGCACATTGAAAGCATAGGGACAAACATGGAGGATGTCACATCCTCCTTGGGATTCTGCACTGTTACAGCTCCATTACTTATTCTGAGGGTTTTCATTGGTACGGCTGTACAAAAAAGTTTTACTTATAGCTTCCTCATCTTTATCCTGAAGTGATTAGGGACACGGACATAAAGAATCATAGCCTGGGTGGACATACCTGCTGCTGATGTGGGTTTGGTGGAGGGGTTTGGTTTGGTTATTCTGTTTTCCCTTCCCTGGAAAAAGAGGTGCTGTTAAGAAATGGCAGCTTCTTCCTGAGGTGTTTTGTCCTAAAAGTGCTCCAGTAAGCATCCTGGGAATTTTTTTTTTCCTTTCTTTTGGGTTTTTTATAGACAGAAATTGTAGGGGAAGATTTACTTAAGTCCTAACTTCAAAAGTGAAGCTGGGGAAGAACTCAAGCTACCACTTGAGCTGTAAATGCAGTCACTCGTGTGATGCTATTAAAAAAAGTCTCTGCCTAAAGAAATCCATTGATGCTCTGTATTCTAATTTACAGTTCTGTGACTCACACTTGTAGCTATCAGCACCAGCTGCCAAAACAGTCAAATAAATTCCAGCAGTCCAGCATATACTGATTTACGATAAGATCCCTTAGAAGAATGCTCAGGAAAACAGACACTGGGGAAAAAAAATCTCACTGTATATTGCAAAAATGATCTTGTATTCATTCCATTTTCCAAATAAAATTACCAAATAGGCAGTAAAATTATGTTAAGATCATCTGCATTAAAATGGCTATTAAGAGTTAAAAGTGCCAAAGTACTTTCTCTAATTTTTCCCTGCTGTTTGTAATAGCACCCTGTGAGGCTTGAAATTGGAATTGGATTGTCATCTGAAATGTTACTGTCTTCTCATTGCTGTGCTTATGAATGCTTTTGCTGAGAAATGTGTCGAAAAAGATCCATTGCACTAAAATCTGCTCCTTTGCAAGTGCTTTTGTGGGGGAAGCAAAGGCATTGGCAGCTACAGTGTCTCTGCGGTTGGGATTCCTCACGAAGGTGCTTATTGAGTTGATCTGGTGCTAGTCTCTCTGATGCTTACACCAAGAGATGGATCTTTACAGCCATCACTTCCACAGCTGAATCACCGATTTTTAATTCTTGTAAATACAGTAATTATAAAATTGTTTCCTACTTACACGAGGAGAGAACGGTGGTCAAAGGGAGGTTTGAGGAGCAGAGGCAGGGTTAGGGGAACAGAGCAATGTGCTGAGAAGGAGCAGAGCCCCGTGTTCCTCAGCAGGGGGATGCACAGGAAGGAATGGGAGTTCCAGGCACTTCGCTTTGCACTTTAAAGACTTCCTTGCAGTAAATCGCCCATCATTTCTTCTCTGACACTTGTGGTGCTGAGGAATGTCTTAGTGAGCTGGGGTTGTTTAGCCTGGAGAAGAGGAGGCTGAGGGGAGACCTCATTGCTCTCTACAACTTCTTGAAAGAAGGGTGTGGAGAGGAGGGAGCTTGGGCTCTTCTCCCAAGTGACAGGGGACAGAACGAGAGGGAATGACCTCAAGCTCCACCAGGTGAGGTTCGGGCTGGATGTTAGGAAAAAAAAATTCACAGAAAAGGTCATTGGGCACTGGCAGAGGCTGCCGAGGGAGGGGTTTGAGTCACCTTCCCTGGAGGTGTTTAAGGCACGGGTGGACGAGGTGCTGTGGGGCATGGTTTAGTGATTGGTAGGAATGGTTGAACTCGATGATCCGCTAGGGTCTCTTCCAACCTGGTGATTCTCTGATTCTATGCCCCGAAATATTGAAAGGTTTATGCACATAAGAGTGGAGACCAAGTGAACCCATGTCTTCCAGTGTGGCTGTTGGTCGTGGTTCTCAGTAGTCAGCGTAGTTTGCCATATAAGGAGGTGTATGTTCCAGGTCTGTTCATTTTGGGATGGATTGCTGTGGTGATAGTGGTGAAGCTGAGGCTGGTTTTGTCCTCTGCTTCCTACTTCACACCCCCTGACAACAGCCAGTTCTCACGCTGCTGTTTGAAATAACTTAAAAGATGTCATTTTAGACTTCAGAGGGGGGTATTCAATTTTTGCTTGATGTCATGAGATAGACTGGGCTGTTCTGAAATAACAATTAGTGAGAGAATATGAATCTGTTGTGCATTTAACATGGTCCTTATATCCTACTGCAGGGTAGTTTCATGCATTTCCCCTTGTTGTATCAATCATAGAATAGCCAGGTTGGAAGAGACCCACCGGATCATCAGGTCCAACCATTCCTATCAAACACTAAACCATGCCCCTTAGCACTTCGTCCACCCGTGCCGTAAACACCTCCAGGGAAGGTGACTCAACCACCTCCCTGGGTAAATCATATCATCCCAGGGAAGTTACTTGTTGTTTCCATATTTTATACTAAAAAGTTGTTATAATTATATACGTGTTTAAAGACTCTGTGTGGGAAGAGCTTTCCATAGGGCTCCAATTCTCTCTGAGAGCTGCCATTCCTCTCCACAGTGAATAGCAGCCGTTATGGACCCATGTTCATGGGTCTGACTCTGCAGAAATGGTGATAGATGTTCAGGTGTAAATTTTCGTAGTGTCAGCATTTACCCCCTTTGAGTCTTGCCAGAAAGTTACTTGAAATCCATCCTGTATCAGAGAAACCAGTCATACGGCAGCATTTGCAAGATCAGGTTTTGCGTTTATGCTCTGAAGTAATAAATCTCCTGGAGAAGAGTGTCATTTTTACATGGTATTTTAGACATAAAATCTGTTTGATGTTTAGGGTAGGAAATTTGATTAAAAATCGGGAATTAAAAAATTTTAGTACCTCATAATTTGAAGGTACCTGTCAACTTCCAGCCCAGGCTCTGCATTTCAAATTCATGGATTGTTTACTGGAAAATAAATGCAAAATTATGTAGTGTGGGTGGGTTTTTTTACCTCAGAATGTAGCTTTTGTGTCCCTTTATGGAATGTTTTTACCAGCTCCTGATAACCATCAAAAATGGATTTGTGTGTAATTGGTTTAACTGAAAAAATAATATGCTAAGATGGAGATGTAAATACCTCAGTTATATCGCTTTGGGTTATTCCTGCTATTTACAGAATGCTTCAAAACCACCTACCTGACTCTGATTTCTCATCTTATTTTTTCTTTTTATGCTATGTGCATCTAAAGCATTTAAATTCCATTTAGTGCTTTGTAGGCTAACGCTAATATTTTGTGTTTTGCAAAAGATAGCTGTAATGCTACTTATTTTCCTCTTTAAAGTCTTTTACAGTTTCTTGACCTATATAGGCATAGAATATTTCCCTTGTCTTCTCCACCACTGAAATGTTTCAGCCGCCGATCTGGGGTTAAGCTCACTTGGGTTATTTTCCCGTTCATCAACTGATTTGCCAAGCAAACATATTTGCATTCCACTGTACTTCACGAGGTATAGGTGAAACTACTGACCATAAATAAAAAATGGTATATTTTAGTATGTCTGATGACAGTAGAACATCCCTGCCCCCTATCATTAGCCACACAGATCTTCATACCATACAACAAATGGTACCATGACAGGGTTTGGGTGAATCATAGAATCATAGAACCACCAGGTTGGAAAAGACCCACCAGATCATCGAGTCCAACCATTCCTGTCAAACACTAAACCATGTCCCTCAGTGCCTCATCCACCCGTCCCTTAAACAACTCCAGGGAAGGTGACTCAAGCCCCTCCCTGGGCAGCCTCTGTCACTGCCCAGTGACGCTTTCTGTGAAAGATTTTTTCCTAATGTTCCGCCTAAACCTTCTCTGGTGGAGCTTGAGGCCATTCCCTCTCGTTCTGTCCCCTGCCACTTGGGAGAAGAGGCCAGCAGCCTCCTCTCCACACCCTTCTTTCAAGAAGTTGTAGAGAGCAATGAGGTCTTCCCACAGCCTCCTCTTCTCCAGGCTAAACACCCCCAGCTCCTTTAGCTGCTCCTCATAGGGCCTGTTCTCCAGCCTCTTCACCAGGTTCCTGGAGTGATTTCAGCTGAGAAGATACCTGAAGTCAAGCCAGTTCTCATCTTCCCACGTTACAGCTGAGGAAGGATTAGCATCTTTCCCAAAAAAAGTGAAATCATGTGAAGATGCATATTGGGGCAGAGAGCAGCCTCAGCTGGGAATTACTGCACTTCTCATATCAGAAATCATAAGCATGTCTGGGCTCTTCCAGTGCAAATCACAGCAAGGTGCCCTTGAATAATTGAAGATGAAGTAGTAAACGTGTTTTCCGTTGCACTGAGATAAAACTGATTGCTTCCCAAGCCCAGTCAGCATGTCTCAGCTGAAGGAAATATCTCACAGCTGGACAGTAGCTCCCCAAACTCTGCCTGAAGACGGTGATTATCCCAAGGAAGTGGCTGCTGCAGGGACTCAGGGAAAAGAGGAGCCTGTGGAGTGAAATGGTTTGGTAGCACTGGGATAACGCTGCTGATACGACTTACTGAATACCAGTATTTTAAAAATTCCCATGTGAAGACAGCTTTAAGTAGCATAACCTGGTGCTTGCAATGACAGCTCACAAACTTGTAGGAATTATTATAAGCCCGATCACTCTCTGTTCTAACTTGCAGCACTTGCAGTTCTTTCTCCTGAATTTCCTCAGGTCACATGATTGGAAAGAAACAAGGACTGGAGCAAATGCATCCTTAACTCAGACATTCCAAAAGCTCCAGTGTCATTTCGTGATGATTCCAGTTCAGGTGTGAAGCAGAAAGTTGTATTTGTTTATTATTCACTTTTTTAAAAACAGCCCCCACCCAACTTTCTTGCGTGCACTCTTTCCCTCTGCTGTGCCTTAACCGATGTAACAACATTCTGCACCTGTAATTAAAAATTAGAATTAATCTTGAATTAAGCCTTTTAACTGATAGCAGTGTAACACAATGGCAGTTAAGTTCCTCCTGCTGCTTTTAGCTCATGCTTGTTTTTAAAAGGTTCGTTAGAGAAGGACTTAATTTATACGTCTCTGAATGCATGCTCTATCAAGAAAGGCCTGGTAATTTGATTCAGTCACTGCGTTTCTGGTATGACCCATTTTATCACCTCTGTAAATTCCACTGAGACTTTGTATTGGTCATATACGTATATTTATTGTGAATACAGCATATGCTGTGGCATTGCTATCTAACCTGTCAGCTAAGAACCATTAAATTGTATCTTGAAAACAGACCAAATACCCTTAAACAACATGAATATATCTCCTCTCCCAAATCTGGGAGCAGTTGCTGTCCTGCTGCCTTACATGCACACAGCATAATCTGAGTAATCTTTTTGGCTTTTCAGCCTATTTTTAGTTTGCTGTTTGTTTTGCATTTATCTACATAACAAGTGTGGGAGATTATATAGGAGAAAGGAATGGAGTGCCTTGACCTACATTAACTTGAAGCTGGGTAGCAGCAGCGTTTCTGATTTGATCTGACAACACCTGGTTAAATTGATGTGTTATCTGTCCTATCTGTTGCTTTTGGAGGTGATGCTCTGTACTCCTTCCTACCTGCCTGTGCTCTTCCCAGCCTTTATTGCTCAGGGTATTTTTTTCTGTGGGAGATAGTGGATGACTGTGGAGGCCCATGACTCTTCTGCGAGCCATAGGGCTTCTGGCTGCTCATAGGCAGAAATAATTCCCTTTCTCAAGTGGCAGTGCCACCTATTTTAAAGCTCCTTTTCTTTTGTATGAACTATTCCAGAGCTAGGCCACACAGCTCTGGCTACCATCCTTGTACCCGCAGTAGAGATCTCTCTGACTGCACAGGCAAGAGGATGGATGTGCATCTCCCTCCAGATTCTTTCTGGATTTGTAACCATTTCTGATAAGGGTTGCTTGCTAGCTCTTTTTCAAACATTCAGATGCTAAGCCTATATGCCCACAGGTTCCTTACTATTCAGGCTTTAGCCAGCTTTATCTTTGGCCATGATAGTCACCCGTAACCTGCTTTGGAGGACCGAGGGTGTCCATAATAGCTCTGCGAGCAACCATCAGAGTGAAGCTTAACGCTGGTTTTATTGGCAGAACAAATAGAAATTAGCTTCACTGCTTATCTGCTGGCTGGGCTGTGGTCCCAGCGAGGGTGAGGTATAGGCAAAGAGTTACAGGGATGGGTTGCATAAATAGCTACTTTCAGTAAGGGATAAAATACAGGTTTCCAGTTCTGAGGACTGACCACCTTGTAAGCGTTGCCCTTTTAAACTGAAGCTCAGCAAGTGCTTAACAGACAATGTGCCAGTCTTAATCTTGGCCTAGTTTAGTTTTATTTGCCTTAACTGAGCTTGATCTGTGTGGATTGGCTGTTTATTGCTCTTAGAAAAGACAAGGGTAGTATTTGCCTTGTGTTGGCATATCTGTGTACCTTTGACTTTTAAGATCTTGGTTGTTTGTTTTATCGAGCATCTGTCTGTGCTGTTGGCATTCCCGAAAATGTAAACACTATGGCAGTGCATTATACCAGATCAACGCCCTCCTACACAGTGTAAAATACTGATTCATCTTAACAAACAAGTCTCCTCCTCATTTCACAGCCTTCACCTGAAACTGCAGCAACAGATTAGCTGTACAGCATGTCTTAAAAGTCAACTGATAAGGACCAAGGCTTTGGAAGAAGGAGTGGTTTTCAGCATTCAATCCTGTAATGCAGATCTCCATGTGTCCTCATGAAGTTTCTTCACCCTCCAGAAAAAGTACGCAAACACTTCTTCCTCTTCCAACCCCCTCTTCTCACTCTGAGTCTCTGCACTATGTTTTATTACTTGCTCTTTTATTCCAGCTGAATGCTGCCTCCTCAGCTCTTTGTGTGCTTCCCCGCTTTCTACTTGTATGACAGCTTCTGGCTCCTTTGAACACGTGTCTTTGTAAAATCTTCTTTTCCCTACAAAACTTTCCTTCCACTGATGTTCTGCTCCTAGCTGTTGCGCATCATTCTGTACCTCTCTCCACATATTTATTTTTGTGCTTTATGCTTTTATGTGTCTCTCCTCTAATCTGTGCAGCAAAAAAAATCCAGTGCTTCTCTATTAATAATTGTGAAAAGCATAGAAAGCTATGGAGAGATGGGGTGGTAAGTGTGGGGATCCTCCTCACCAGAATGGACCTGCTGACCTTTTTCTAGTCACAAGAACATTATCTTACGAGTTGATAGCCTCAGCACTGACCTTGCTAAATCCAGTTCCCATGTTAAACCTTGTGTTTCCCTTAGTTTTGGCTGTGTCATGGTGCACCTCCTCTGGACAGCTACATTTCTGCCCAGGGAAGACCTTCATCTATGTTACATGTATCACACATTCTCCTCCCTGCATGTGCCCTATCTCTTGCCCACAAGCCCACAGTTTCCTCTCTGGCCTTAGGGAGCTCCGTCTGCCCTCCCAGATGTTTTTTTTTTGTTTGTTTTCTGAGATGCATGGAAAGCATGTACATGCTGCCGATTGCCAAGTGGCTGTTGCAGCCTTGGGACTTCAGTGTAAGTCGGCATTATTTCTGTTCAGCTGTTGTGCTTTGGGCAATTTCTAGTGTTTGTGTTCCTTCAAGCTTGGTTTTGTCAAAGACCATTTTTGGGTTCTCTAATAATTTATGTCACAAACTAGTCCTCATGTCATCAAGACAGGCTGCCCTGAGTGCCTATGAACACGGTAATCACTGTCCTGGTCAGGCATGTATTGTATTTAAACTGCTGTGCCATTGCTAGCGGCTTGAGGCTATGATTGTCTGTGTCTTGCTGCTGCAGCTCCTTGAAAGATTTGTTACCAAGACCATCAACTGCTCTCAAACTTTTAATGAGACTGTGCAGCGCAGGTTTTTTTCAGGTTGCAAATTTCCAGCCCAATGTTCCTTACTATATTACCCTCAGTACAGCCTATGAAAGGGTTTCTGTATATTAAATCTCGTCCCCCTGATCTGAGCTATGCTGTGTAATTTCACTAATGTTTCAGTCAGATTCTCTAATGTACACTTAAGGTGATTAGAAATAGTTTAGTGTTCTTTCTCTGTCTCTTACCCTCTTTATTTTTTCTGTCACTGTTACCCATAGGAATTAAAAGCAGAAACTGTATGGAAACACTTCCCTTGTTACATCATTGCTTCACGTCTTCAAATTCCCTCTATAACATATTCAATACCCTGTAATTATTCCCACTGTAACAGTAGGAGCACACTTTTGGTAATTCCAGTGCTCCTTTTCACCACTAAAGTAACATTAGTTTTGTATTTAATATGACAGTATATCTAAGTTTAGTGTATCTCACAGTTTTACAACATTGGCATTCAGTGTACTGAGATTATCCATTTTCAGCTGTTGCATATTAATGTTGGCTTTGTGTGTATGAACTTTTGTTTTATGAACATGCTGCAGTGCACTGTGCTGAAATTTGTAGATAGGCATAACATAGCATTTTGGCTATGCAAGATAAAATTTGAGAGCGTAGTAACAGCGCGGCTTTCTGACAAGTGTGAATGCTGCTTGGAGGGAGTGCAGCAGAAAAGCTGAGGAGACAACCAGGAAGATTTCTCCCAACCATTAATGAAGTCAGCAAGGGAAATCTTAATTCTCGTGTCACACACTGGCGTTCTTTTTGCTAGTTAAAAGAATTGCTAAGAGTGGGTGCATGTGCCAAGCCTCGTGTGCAGGCTGTGGTTTGAAAGTACTGGTAAATATTTAACCCACATCCAATGGAACGACAGTTATCCTGGGACACTGCTGTGCAGAGCAGTGCTTTAAATCTTCCTCCTTTTCAGCAGCCGCCTAGTGGAGTCCAGTCTATGGACGGGATGCATGGGTATCATCAGAGGCAGCAAGGTGTAAAAGGAATAAACATACGTAGGCTTTTGCTTTCAGTTGTAGGCATCCCTAGGTTTCTTCACCTTTTGTTTTCTCAGAAAGCTCCTTTCCAGTCTTTCACATGAAGTGAATGTTGCAGAATGCTGAGGACTCAAAGCTTATCCAAGGCTTTCAGTCTAGCAGAGTAAACAAAGACCTCCTGGATTCCATTAATACCTTAAAATTGCATTGCTCTTCTTGCTAAGCCTGCCGAACATTACATATTAAATCTGATATCCTGGCTAAATTACAAGTTTCAGAATGACATTCTATTTTATCTGTGTTCCTCCTTTGGCACTGTAATTATCATATTTTTCTTTGCCTCCCAGACAAGAATATAAACGGTGGTGTTTGGGTCTTGTACTGAACATCTGTGAACCCCTCAGTGTGGTTCTGTGAGCCCTGTTACTCTCTCTGCCCCTCACACTGGCTGCACTTCAGCTGAGGTTATCATGATTCTTCTATGCACAGTCTGCAGAACACTTTAGAGGGATTATGGAGATGTAATAAACTACTCGGAAATCTATAAAATTAATACAGTTTAATTTTTCATTTCATTGGTAGCGTGTCATTCTGACTACCTTTACGTCACCTATATTTCTCACTAATGGCACGTTGGGGGTTCTACTGCTGGAAAAAATACCCAACAGGATGAAAAAGCAGCATCAATGCCATCATCTACCTAACACTGAAGCTGTCTTGGCTACCAGCCTAATGGCACACACAAGGCATGTTTTCCACCTTTCTCGTACAGAGGTGGTCTTTGACATTTCTAAAGGTTTTCAACCACTTTTCCTGCTCAGGTGAATTGCATTTCTTTGGGGTGAAAATAAACCATTGAAAAAAATAAATTGTGAAATTTGATTGACAGACCTTCCTTTCAAAATCCCTGTGTTTCCAACTTCTCCTTCGCTAGAAGCAATTGTAAAGAACAATTTCTACCTGACACTTAAAGACCTAGAAGCTATGTTTTCACCCTGACTGCAATTTCCAATCCAGGTTGCTTTGTGGGATCTTCAAATCTCATTGTGAAGGCTTAGATCATGCCAGGTAACCTCAAGGATGTTCAGCTGCCACAATAGTTGATTTAACAATTTTTCAAATGTTTTTCCAATGCTAGATTCCTACTAGTGTGAAAATGACATCTGGTCCTTATTAAATCTGTGTGTTCCCTTTCTTATCTCTTTCCCTTTCTGTATAAATGTAATGTCTAACTCCAGCATGGACAATGGATTAAGCTTTTTATCACAAGGAGTCACCGGGACCATTTCACTGTCTAGGTCACACTTTTACCTGGTGTCCAGGCACACAGCAACAAGCGTAACCCGAGGGCTTGAAGACTGGTAAAATTTGCTTGGTGAATCCTGAGATGTCAAGATGGTCTTTCAAGTGTAATTTCTGCAGGGCTTCTGGTGCTCTTCCTTAGGAGCCTAAAAACAGCATTCACTTTTCCTTTTTTTAAAGGATTAGAACATAACTGTTCAAACACAAGTGTTTTCTTACAGAACAGCATCAACTGTTAAAGAAGCGCCCTCTGACATTTCAGCTTCAAATGACTTTGTGTCCAGTGCTGCTGACAAGCTAAAGAGTACAGAGGTTGAACATAAATACCTATTTTGGTGGGGATCAGAACAGCTTGTGCCATTATTTTGTTTTATTTTCCC
Organism: Piaya cayana; assembly: GCA_013389865.1. Taxonomy (NCBI): domain Eukaryota; kingdom Metazoa; phylum Chordata; class Aves; order Cuculiformes; family Coccyzidae; genus Piaya; species Piaya cayana. Next base: position 60,059 of record WAAB01023683.1, on the reverse strand, counting down.
TCATTAATCTTGCTTTTTTGATTGGACAGTCAGTAATTGCAACTACTACTAAAAGAATATCTTTTACTGGGAAAATGATCTGGGGCTGAAAATCATTCGAAGTCATATGATTAGCACTGTGATGTGCTGAAACTCCTGGAAAGACAGGCAAGAGGATGTCCCTTTGTTTTGGATGTGGAAAAAGTATTGCCAGATTAATGACTGGCATTGGAATAGATCTGGAGCAGAAAATGCTTTGTGTGATACAGGTGGGCTTGGAAGCTGTATGCTTGGAAAACATTGTATGCTTGGAATTGTGTTAGACTGAATCTACCTACTGGACAGTGGCTGGAAGGTCTCTCTCTGGGTGAGAGACATCAGATTCTCATCAGTCCTTGTATGTTTTTTTAAAGTGAAGATTGTGGCTTGTGAAAAGTTTTAAAAGTTGGGTGATGTCCAGAGAGCTTGAAAAGGACATTTTGAAACATCTAAACTGAAAGACGAAAGAGTGATTTCCCAATGCATATAAATAGCTGTAAACATTAATGTTTTTAAGACCCTTGGCAGTAAGGTCATACAGGGTTTCTTATTCGGTATTTTGATTGTCCTCTAAGTTGTCAGTTCTGACAAAGGAAAAAGGCAGCTGGAAATGAGAGGAAGCAAAAAGCAGATCTTGTGTCAGCTCACAGGCATTAGAATGAAAGGTGTGTGTCCTGCAAGAGAAAGCAGAGCAAACGTCACTAAAGAATGTTTATTCACTGCTGGCTTGCAGGTAGCTCTCTGGGGGACTTTCTGCTCAAGGTGTAAAAATTCAAGCAATCTGACCTTCCCTGAGACATCCTCACGGAGTACTCTTCAGTATAATCCTCTAAAGGCAAAGTAAATTAATTAAAGGAATCCCCTAACATAAACATCTCCATACCCACTAAATCATCCACCAAGTCCCCCCAGGGCACAAGTGTTGGTATATACTGTCATGTCTATCAAACAGGAGTATCCAAGCTTTGTGTAGTTTCTTCTTAAATTAAAGCTAGCCGAGTCATTCCGCCACATGGATTTATAAATATCTTTTAGGCATAGTTGCAGGTATATTGAACATTTAATGCTTGCACTGGGTGCTTAACATCAAAAGGCTACATATTCAAGTCTTTTTTGCAATTCCCTTTTATTAAATGGGCCCTTGTGGCACAGTCTAGTAGAAATCAGGAAATGGTAAATGTTTGTTAGCTTGCATTTATTATGTCGGAAGAGTTTGAAGATAAAAAAGATAGAGTGCACTGCCCTCAAATTCCTTATCACCTTTCATCCAGGGACATACCTGCAGTAACACTCACACAGTGCTTCTCTGAAGGTGGTCCCCGTTTTGAGATAGTAGAGGAGCTCTGTGTTCATAAACTCACAGGCTGTTATCTGCACTTGCTCGTGTCTGATTTCTGTGGCATGTGGGACTGGATCAGGGCTGGAGGAGACTGCAAATATGAGTATCTTTGTTTTGTGCCCCTTTTAAAGGATGCCGCTTTGCTTTGGAGTTCATACCAGATACCTGTGTCTTGCCTGAAGGCAAAGAGAATCATTCAGCCAAGCCAGAGGCAGGTTCATTAGGTCTACACAGGACATGCCTGAGGCTCCAGGCTCCCTCAGGGCACAGGGAGCAAAAGAGGTCCTGTCCAGAGAAGCAGAACAAGATTTAGCAAAAGCAGAACTTCAAACATGTGTTGAGACTAAAAATTGTTTAAAATAGTTGTTTGGTTCCCCCACCCCACCCACAAAAAAGGAGTCAGGTTTGAAGTGTTACTAAGTTTGTGTTAAAAAAAATAATTACAGAAGTTTTATTTGGAGTAGGTGGAGTTGTGTGTCATGGGTGGCATTTCTACATGTGCTCTCATGCACTCATGTCACAGTGAGAGGAGCAGACTGTCTGAGCACTCTTGAAAATCTGGCTTTTAGTCTTGGTTTCAAGTGTTTTCTAGAGCCATTTAAAAAAAATATAGAAGTTTTACTTAAGCCTTTTAATTCAAGCAGTAGAGAAAGAAAAGGTATTAGCTAGGCAGTCTTCCACGTCACTCTTCAGATAGTGTGGCATAAGGAACCAACCCAAGCTCTAAGAGGGCAGCTCGATTTCTGTCCTTTGTCAACAAAGATGACAATTAGATTTCTTCTCATTGGAGAGATGATATCTCAACTTTAGTATGTGCTTCTCATTGACCTGTTTCATTCTTGTTACTATATGCAGACTCCAGTCTTTAATAGCAGGAGTCGTGTTCTTCTGTCCTCAGGCGCTGGACACAATGGTTTGTGCCACAGCAGGAGCAGAAGGGAGGTGCTGGGGTAAAATGGCAACGAGCAAGGCTTTAAGCGGGATAGCAACAGGCTTTGTCTGCTTCTGACCTGCATTACATTGTGTCCCACTAGGTGATGAGCTGTCAACCACTAATATGTTTCCCAGAAACACTCAGCCTCTTGCACTCATATTTTCTGGCATATTTAAGGGTTGAAACCCATTTAGGAGAGCACATGATGTCATACAAACTATTGTATCTTTCTCCTTCCCTAACTTACATAATCAAGCCGGAAAACTCCATTAAAATCAAAATTGGTTAAGAAAAAACATGAGAAGGCTGTGCATTGTGACGGTGTATGTCAAGTGCCAGCCTAGAGCAAGTTTGTATAGTTTAATTATAGATCCTTTCAAAGTGGGACTTATGCAAGTAGCAGTGGTACAGCCTCAGCTGTGGGATGGGAGCACCAATAATTTCATTAATGAAAGTAAGAGCAGTTGGACTAACAGAACAAGGTCAAGCAGACTCTTTTTACTGGGTCTCTACTTCTGATCACTGAAGCCTACCTACATACAGATGGGAAACCATCTATGTGGCTGAAAGCACCTGTATCCTAAATAATTAATGTGACATTTACAAGACTCTTTGCTTACTCTTTTCCTGGTTTTTTTCTTTTTTTTTTTTTTTTTTTTATTTTTTTTATTTATTTTTTTTATTATTTTTTTTTTTCTTTTTTTTTTGACCAATTACTTCCAATAACGATAGCGAGTAGGTTTCTGCTCCTGACTGAGTTAGTGATTATAATGTCAAAGGGGTTCGTGTAATGTCTTCTGTGTCTTAATAAACCTGTCAGCTGAGGTTACATTGCTTGCTAATTTTCTCCAGTGTAACATGCTGCTGCACAGCTGGGGAGAGATGGGAGGTTCGTGAGCACGCAGCCCACCGGTGTGGGTATTTTATTTTCGGGTTGCGCCCTGATCAAAACATACAAAATGATTAAGCGTTAAGTTTACAGATTAATTCTACAGGTTAAAAACCAGTCTGCTGCTCTTTTCTGTGTGCTTTGTTTTGACTGTCTGATCTGTATTGTCTTTTTTCTTATTTTCCTTGGTAGCGCCTCATTTTAACATGCAGGATTATAAATTCAGCTTGCAGGAGGGTGCAAACTGTTAGCAATCAATAATAATAGCAGGTAGGAAATCCTCGTGAATTACTATGGAATATGTCTATCTAGTTTATTTCCTTGAGTTGTCCGTGTGTGTAATGTTTCAAGCAAGCTCAAGCAAGAAGTTGTGGGAGGAGAATCCAAAGCTCTGCAGATGGCTGGAGAGAAAAGCATCTCATTAGTTAGGCGGATGCGGTGGGAGCATTAGATTAATGGCTGCACTGTGAGAGTTCAGTCCCTTATATTTATGGTACATAATGATTTGCTTATACGTAAGTGAGGCCTTGCAAATAGCTCTGTGGAGACAGAGCAGTGAGATAACTCTGGTTTCTACCAGGACAACCCTGCCTTTCACTGAAACCTCCAGATCAGCAGGGACTGAGGATCTTGGGCCATGATTTTCCAGGCTTTCTCTACTGGTGTGACAGTTGAATTCCTCAAGTTTGTATTTCGGAAGCATTTTCAACAGGGAAAAGCCCTGGGTTGCTTGGCTTTTCTGGCTAAGAATACAGAGTGGTCAAACCATGGCAGCTTTCCTCTTCAGTCAATGGCTGCCGTGCCCTGAGAAGACTCAGCCTCTTCCGAGTGCTTGTGGGTCCCATCTTCAAGGTTTCCTATGGCCCGAGCCAGTGGTAGCAAAACCTTGCTGAGAGTTCTTTCTGTATTGATGAAGCCTTCCTGGAGACCCCTCAGAACTACTTCATAAGAGCAGAAGCCATCTTTTTGTTCTGGATGTCAGGTAGCACAGTGCAATTTTGGGCTGTCAGTAGGAGGCTGGGATGCTTCATTACAGAAAATGTTGGCAAGGGTAAGGTCCTGGACAGGGACCGCACAAGATTCACCTGAAGCTACCACATCCTAACCATCTTCTTCACAGAATCACAGAATTGTTTAGGTTGGAAAAGACCTTTAAGATAATCAAGTTCAACCCTTAAGCCAGCACTGCCAACTCAACCACTAAACCATGTCCTTGAGTGCTACATCTACATGTCTCTTAAATCCTTATAGGGATGTTGACTCCACCACTGCCCTGGGCAGCCTGTTTCAGTGCTTGACAACCCTTTCTATGAAGTAGTATTTCCTACTATTCAGTCTACACCTCCCCTGGCATAACTCAAGGCCATTTCCTCTTATCCTGTTGCTTGTTACTTGGGAGAAGAGACCAGCACCTTCCTTGTTCCAGCCTCCTTTGAGGAGCTGCAGAAAGCAATGAGGTCTCGCCTCAGCCTCCTCTTCTCCAGACTAAAGAACCCCAACTCCCTCAGCCACTCCTCATAACACTTGTGCTCCAGCCCCTTCCCCTCCTTCGTTACCCTTCTCTTGACGTGCTCCAGCCCATCATTGTCTTTTGTGTAGTGAGGTGCCCAAACCTGAACACAGGATTTGAGGTGCAGAAAAACTTGTATAGGCATTTGACCCGCTTTTTCTACTATAAAGGTAATGCCCCATTCATATGATATTATAAAACTGAATGACTGGAAAAGAATAATTCTCCTAAATGAAAAAGCAAGCAGCCATTGCATGCTGTTTTCTGCACTGTAAAAGGAACATAGAATATTTGCTGTGCTGTCTAATGCACAATCAAACAGAGCGACAGGAGAGTGCTGAGTCCAGACTAGCAGCTGAGCAGACCAGAAAGCCACAAATACCCAATTCGGTGCACTGCTGCTCAGGACATCTGTCTAAATCCTACCTCCTTTTTTTTGCTGTTTTCCTTCCTTCGTCAGGAATCACTACCACTGGATATTTCTTGCTTGCTTCCTATAATCCCTCTTTCCACAAGCACAACCTCTGTTCTTCCCTGGTGTGTTTTTCCCCCTGCTCTTGCTATTCTTGGGTTTCCTTTTTCTTTGTCTCTCCATCAGAGGTCACCTTGCCTGAGGGTGTCTCCTCTCATGGGCACCAAGCAGAGAGGATCAGGTCCTCCCCATCCTCTGCAACAAGCATCGCATCTGAGTTAGGACTTAATTAGCCATGGTGAGGGAGCAATAGCACCTGTAGCAGGGAAGATGTAACTCTGAGTAAGTGGTGAGGGCCAGAAGGACCCAATCCAATGTGCTGGGCAGGCATTCCAACTGGAATGGAGGCTGGATTCTGAACTTCACTTAGTTATGACAAATGTGAGATTTTTGTTTCCTCTTCTTCTCATTATATTTTCAAATTTGCATTCCACGGGGCTAATCAATTATTAAAACTGGCTCAAAATCTTCACAAGACATATGGGGATTATTGGCATCTGTGTGTTTAAGTAAGCAGGTATTTTACAGTTTGAAAATAGCATATGCCTAAGGTTTTAATGTAACAATTTAATTTTGAAGAGCTACAGCAGCAACACAAGTGTCTGTAACTCACCTACCATATGCTGTGGTGTGAGGGGACAGCAACAAACACTTATGCTACATATCCTGTTTCTTTGCTGGAGCTGGCTGAAAATGTGTATTGAAATATGTTTGGGTTTTTAAAATGGAAAATAACATCCATTTTAAAATATTTTAGTGAAAATCAGCATTTTAGTGGGCTGAGTTTACTACAGAAATGAAAATTACCCCGATGTGCACTGCACAAGCTGGATTTATGTTCAAAAGCCTTGAATCCAGTGGATGCCACCAGACTGCAGTACCTCGGTCACTTAAGCACTACTGTCAATTCCATCTGGAAGTCATTATTCCAGTTTCCACATTTTTCAAGGTTTGTGAGTTTGCATACATCGATCATGATTTAAAGCATTTGTCCTTTATTTAGTTAACAAGAAGGCACAGCTGTTTGCTTGCTTCTCCCACCAATCTCTTTTGCAGCATAGCTGTCTCAGAGGACTGAACCTACCTTGAGTCTCTCTACTCATGTAATTCACCGTATGTTTCGGGAAGGCTTTTTCCCAAACATTTCGGCTATGCATCTTTCTCCTAATTAAAAAAAAACCAAACAACCAACCAAACCCTAGGTTATATACAACTTACAAAAAGGTCTGTATCAACAGTCATTTAGTATGTCATTTTATCTGGTCTTACCTGGTTGATTAAGATGTCAAAGGCAAATTTGTCCACTTTTGACTTGGAGCCTCACTTTAAGATATAAATGATGGTTATTTATTTTCTTGTTTCTGTCTTTCCAAGTAATTTTTTTAGACAATGGTGAGGGCTCTGGCCCAAATACACAGCTTAGCTGTGACTGCAGTCTTCCCCTTATAAGAACACTGGCTGGCAGAGCTGCTACTGTGTCACCTTCTAATAATCTGGTAATTATAAATGATGCAAACACGAGTGTGGGATAGTTGAACAGAGCAGCACACAACAGGCATCACCTGCCTGATGATTATGGTGCAAAAGGGTGGGGGGTTGTAAGCTGTGAGTCCAAAGGCCCCTCTCCTTTAACCACCTGAGGCTTGCTTTAATTACCCTGAAAGGCACAGCCTGTCATCTGTTAGTGATATTATGAGTATATTATGGGAATGAGGTGTTATTTATACATCAGAGATCTTAGTGTAGATTATAATTTGCCTTTTATGAAATTAAAAAGGAGGTTGAGTTTTGTCAGTAAATCTGGTGTTCCAGTCTTTCAGGGGAAAAAGAAAAGGTATAATTTGTACTTTAATTAACATTTTTTTCTAGATTGCAGCCTGTTTTGCAACTTAGAGAGTGTTATTGGTTTGGAATTGATTTTGGTGTCATATGTTGTCATTTGACAAAAAACAGTTTTACTAAGCTGTTTGACATTAGAACAGCTGGTAATGTCACTTTTGTTAATGTCTTTAACCACATTTTTAACAAAACAGCAGATGCTCATCACAAAAGCCATTTTCCTCTTCCATCCAAATGTGTAAAATCAGCTAACTTACTGCTTCAATTAAAGCTGAGCCTTCTGAATGAGGGAACTGACCTGAAAACAGACGACTGTTTTAGGAATGCCCTTTAGGTGTATATCTGGTTAACGTAAAAACCACCTGTACACCTAGGAAATATCTTTTTTTGGAGAAATATGTTCCCCAGTACATATGGCTGCTGTAAAGGGCCCCTGGATTTGTTACCTCTGAATTTTGAGGGATCTGTTTCAATGCTGAAATACTCAGCAGCCACAGAGAGAACTCACCATTCCTATGGACATGGAACTATATGTTTTAGCATTATTGTGTCCTGTTTATTAAAATAGAATCATAGAATTGCTAGGTTGGAAAAGACCTCTTAGATCATCGATTGCAACCATTCCTATAAATATAAGTAGTATTTGCAATGGAATAGTTAAAGAGCTAAGAAGAACTGCAATCTGGGATATAACATATATATAAAAATATATAAAATAATATTTGTGCTTATGTGTCTGTATTTTGTCTGGTCACACAAGGAGGATTTCCAGCCAGAGCTACATGTTAACGTAAGTGCATGCTAACAAGAGCTTCCTCAGAATTGGCTCATTTATTTCCATAAGTGCAAAGTTTATACATATTTGATTTGTGGTGAAAACAAAAGGTACTATCCATTTAGCAAATATAGTACACTCAGTCCATTTTTTTATGTTGTTCCTTGAGGTTTCTCGGACATCTGAAGATCACTTACATTAGATTTCAATTTGGCTTTTGCTGTCAAGGTGACAGGCTCATCCTCTGTGTCGTGTTTTAGCAACACTTCATAAAATCTTAGCTTGGGTGGTAAAATAGGAAATGGCTTAATGGGGGGATTTTTTAACTCTTTGAGACATTTTAGTAGTGAGAAGTTAACATGAACCTTTAGAAATGGTACCACAGTAATGTAAAAATAATTGTATTTGTTTAATATAGCAATATTGTCTTCTTTCTTTTTCCTAAATATTTACTTTTAGCTGGTCAGCTCCAATACTGTAACTGTTACTAGGCAAAAATTAAAAATGCTATATGTACAGCTTTTAAATTCTGTTTATTACCTAGACTGTGTTAAGCTTACACATGCTTACTATAAAAAAGAAATTATTGGGTTCTATTTGTGTGTGTGGTGATAGTGGAAGAGACATTTTCCTCATGACCAAGAGCCATGTAGCTTATATACTGCCTTTTAACAAATCTCTCCAATCCCTGATAATATAATATAATATAATATAATATAATATAATATAATATAATATAATATAACATAACATAACATAACATAACATAACATAATATAATGCAATCCCTAATAATAAAATGTATTAAACTATGTTATTGACATACAATAGTAACATTATCAGTGTTTCACTTGCATACTGGAAGCCCTTTTCTAATGGCTCATTTTCGCTGTGCTCTTGCAGACTCAACAGTGCTGCCCTTGGACTGGAGCTGGTTGTGTTGTGCTCCAAAATTTCTGCTGCTGTGGTCTTTCATTTGTAGCCAAGTTGTATACCTGATCGTATGTTAAATTTCACTTTGATTATTTTAACAAGCACATGCACTAGGCAGGCTAGCTGTAGGAAACCAAATATTTACCAGCTAAGGTACAAAACTTATGGAAAGGGAAACTTTTATTTCCAACGGTGGCCATTCAATCTTTGTGCTGGATTACAATACGTACACATTGCAGTTAAAGAAAGAAAATTTTCAGGTGGCCTCCAGATGAGTCACTGATTGTAATAAACCGAGCCCAGATTTCAGGTTCTGAACACTTACTCTGAATTGCATCCAAATCATCTACTCTCTTACACTCAGTTCCCTGATAAATCATACTTGTTTTACCCTTTGAAGATACCTCACTGACCAGCTAGAACAATGAAGTCAAATGCTAAATGGTGGATTTAACAACATCACAGGCAAAATTCCAATTGATTTACTATGTTTAGAGTTTTACTAATTTAGACAAATGAATGATAAAATAGTTGTGACTGTGTTCTTTGTTTATATAGTATTATCTGGTGGATTGTCATGAAGTAGAAGATACTTCAGCAAAATTCCAGCTGCAGGGAAAGGGAGTTTGTGGTGACCAAGAACAGGATGTTTAGTACCTGCTTAGATATTTAGGGCAGTTATGTGCTGTTATGTTATGTTATGTTATGTTATGTTATGTTATGTTATGTTATGTTATGTTATGTTACGTTACGTTACGTTACGTTACGTTACGTTACGTTACTTTGTATTACATACCACAAGGTGGTATATAAGGTGATAATGTTTAATTATGGGAATTTGCTGTAATTGCACATATTTTTGAGGTTTTTCAGAAACAACAGGTCTATCCAAAGTCATTCAGAAATTCACTCATCCTTTACTTTAATTGAAAATTGCCTACATGAAACTAAGAACTGGATTCACGTTCTGTGGTGTGATGCACTGTACCACTATTTTCTCTTATTTTAAATGTGTTCTGAGATTTTTAAAGTACTGCAAAAATGTTTGATTTACTGCAGGTCATGTGTCTTCGTGTATATGTGAATAGACCTTAAGTAAAGGGCAAAGTGAAATAATTCTTCATCTAATAAATTACAGATAGAGCCTGTTTCAGGGGTTGTGCAGTGCAGCAGAGCAGGTGAAATTTCAGTATGTGTCGGCAGCATGTGTGATTCTATTCTGAGGTTGTCAAAGGATGGTCCTTCTAGAAGGGGTCTTGGCTCCCTTTTTTGTATGTTCTTCTGGAAAGTTTCTCTTGAGTAGTTCTCTCCCTTACTGGATACAGTTCATTCAGCTTGTGTCCAAATTGTTATGTCTCAGATCTTTATCTCTCCCTTCTTCGGCCATTCTTGGACCCTTCTTTGGCCCAAATGCTGACTTGAATGCTGACCATTTTTTTCTGCCCAGTGGTGATCATGAGTTGTATGTTCTTTTCCTGCTTTTCTTTTTTACACAGAATGAGATTCCCCTAAACAGAGTATGTTTAGTTTTTCAGCAGTTTTTGAGCTGGCTTTTTATGAGAAGACTAGTCTAGCATGTTTTTGGGTCATAGAAATCACATTCATCTTGCTCTTTGAGCCATATCTGTGACTTTAAAACAGTGTGGGAAGTGACATTGATAAAGGGGGGATGCTCCCAACTGGAGGTCCCTTAAAATGTCAGTTTACTTTCTGAGTTGATAGTGTGTGCCCAGTCCATAGCAATAGATGTGTGTTGGAAATAGTGGTATAAAGATTTTTATGACTCCAGTTCTAAGGCCTGTGTAGCCACTTTTGCAGCCAGAATCTTCAGAACACAAAAATGTGGGTGCGGCCAATGGCTTGGTGGAGAAAAGAAACAGCAAATTCAGGGTGGTCCATAGCTCCTAGGTAGGCACAAGGTGATGTTCTATGAAGAGTGTAGGAAGAAAGGAAAGAAAGGAAAAGGTGGGTCTGCATGTTCATTGTGCAGACTGGGTGGTCAAACAGAAAATCCAACATGCTGATTTGATCTTTCTTCATCATTTCCCTTGCAGGGAATATTATTTGGTGCATCATTGTGATGGTCCCTGTTGTGCGTTGGGTTAGTGTAACTCCAGGCTTGTGGATTTGGGATGCTCTTGGGGCTCCCTTCTTTGTAAGACTTTAGAAGCACAGTTTCCCTGTGGGAGAGTGACTATGTGAGCAAGGCCAGGGCTCACTGAGACAGCTACTAGATAACTCCCCTGTGTAGCAACTTTGTATATCTTACCACCTGCAACATGGCAAGGACAAGATGACCCTGCTGTACAATAACAGGATGCTAAGCAAGAGATACTGAGCCTGGGAAAACGAGGAACTTGGATACAGCTGTAGCTGCAAGTAGAAGAAATATGTAATCATGACTTTAAGGAAGTAGCCAATTAGAAGTCTGTTGTTAAGTAAACGCCTCTCCTATGCCTTGTTAAGACAACTATATAACCTAACCAAACCTGCTAATAAATTGAAGCTTGTTTATCAATCATACTGGTTGTGCAGAGCTTCCCTCTGCAATATTTCCTCAGGACCCTTGTGCCAGCATGCCAAGGCTGTTCGCAGAGGATACGGAGATGTTGTATTCCAAGCTACAGATTTTTTCAAACATTCATAGCCATGTCAGTTAGTGCTTTTAAGAAGTTGTTCAATCCATCCTTTTCAAAGAGTTTCTGTTGCAAAGGTCTCTATTCGAGGTGACAAACATTTTCACTTGGCAAAGGTGAGATAGAAACTGTTACAAGCAGGACAAACTGAATTCTGGATTGTGATAACATGAACTATACCGGCTGCCGTTGTACATTTGTCACAACGTTGTGAAGTTCTGTTTGTCTCAGCAACAGCTCAACTCAGTGCTACGCAGGGGATTGCAGAGGAACATGAATACCGGTGCTGAAGATGGGAGGGCAAAATATGTAACGAGTGCTGTTTGCGAAGAAAAGGTCGAAAAGAAGTTACTCTTCTCAACAAATAGGAATGTTTGCATTATTGTGTGGAAAAAAGGCAGTGAAAAGATGAAATTTTACTAGTCCTAAGGCAAACTTTGTTACATTACAGCCAGAACCTCCCAGACATTCCAAGCAGAGTGCTGCTACCTGCACGTGCCTTATCATAATTACCTACACAGTAGGTCCAATTAATCTCAATGCTTTCAATTCTGTTTACAACCTCGGGTATATCGGAACTTGCTAATGTGGGTCTTCAGTGAGTGACACAACAAATAGCTTCTTTAACAGCTTGCAGAGCCAGTTTGTATTTACTCCCTGAATCCTTGGTGATTGATTCAGAGTATTTTGATAGATTTAACTGATAACTCAGCCCAAACATGCTCTTCACTGAAAAGCCAGATTCCCTTTCACTGCTCAGTAACAGCAATAACCTGCTATCCTTCTGTACTTCAGGAAAGTCAAATAAATTGCATGCTTTTTTTTTTTTTAAACTGGAGTTTTCCTTGATCTGTATGAGTTATTTTGTGAAATGAAAAAGTTGAACCAGAAAATACTGGATCATTTAGGTGAATGTGTTTCAGCCGAAACCTTCCTGGTTCAATGAACTTTTCTGCTTATGCAGTAACACTGGAACTGTCTCATGCGGCTGAAAAAAAATTTAACATCACTTTCCCAACTGCAGCTGCCACAACATTACCTTTATACCAGCTCCTGTAAAGATCAAACCCGCATAGAATCACAGAATAATTCAGGTTGTAAGGGACTTCACATCTTCATTGGGATCTTCAATTTGTTTAAGCTTCAATGAGAGCTCATCTCTTCCTAGACTGCAGAGATGTGGGAGTTGAAGGAAAGGATGTATTTCATTTGTTCTGCTGTTCATGACATGAATTGAGGATTTCTGGTTTTCCTTTTGTCTTTGTCCAAGAATTGTGAGCATAAATGATGAAGGGAATGAAAGAAGTGAGCCAGTCCACAGGAACAGGAGATAACAGGGATCTTGAAGAAGTGGGAATTTCATGTGTACCCAGAGATGAGGTGGAGTAAAGAAAGGACTGAGAGATTCTGGAATGGGCTGGAAGGTAGTGCGTCTTGAGGAATGAATATTGTCATTGGCACAGGGGAGAGAAGAAGTAGCCTTTCCTGGTGGCAAAGGGAAATGTGAAGGTGAAACAAGGGAAGAGGCAGAAGGGATGTGGGAGTGTTTGGGACATGGTGAGCTGCCTCTATCTTGGAAGGAGGAGAGAAGGAGGGAGAGGCTGTTCCCCACTCTTGAAGGAGGGGTTGTGGACTTCAGGCAGCCTTGATGGTGTGGGGAGGGAGGAGGATGGAAGCCTGGAAGTACCTCTGGACTTCTGCAGTGAACTCATTCTGTGGAGCCAAGACCCACTGCAATCCCATATTTATTATGATAACTTTACTAATAATGCCAACCCCTCAGTACTGCCAGGCGAACCCGAATATACCATATTCATTACATTGAATTTAGGTCTTGGAGTCTGAGTGCATAATGAGTATATTGCTCTCTATTCCCAAAACTGGTGTCATATTTTGCTTGGATAGCACGTAAGACATTTTTACATAATGCAGCTTTCTCGTTCCAACATTTCAGCTAAACACTGCAAAATAATGACAACAAGAAAGTGGTTTCTGCAAAGAGGCAGAAGTATTCTATGACAAAAGCAGCTTTTGGAGTAACATTCTAGAAGAGCACAGACACTTTTTTTCCCCCTTGTCACTCTCATTAAGGCTCTGAGAGACTTTTTTTGTATCATGTCTCACTGTTGGAATACCTGTCTCTAAACAACTTTCTGTAGTGGAAAATCCAATTTAATCTCAAACAGTTTTATCAGTTCTGCACTACTTTTTTCTCCTATTGGAAAATAAAATAAAAAGATCATATGTCAACTTGACTACAAGGTGTAAAGCCTCTAAGCTTGCATTAATAAACGTATGCATCAATTATATGTTTGCACATTCATATATGTATAGCTGAAGGCAGCCTCTTTGTAGACTAAGGTTTATTTATGCTGCATAGAATACATTTTTCCAATTTCTAGCATTCTTGAAAGGCAGATTTTTTCCAGAGATTGTCTGGCTTTCAGGTCTTCATGAGAAGAAACTTAATTTCTTTTTCAGGGATAAGAAACCAGAGAAATTAAATAAAATGTGTGTCTGGGAATACTATATGCATTTATTTGCTTTAATTCAAATGGTAACTCATTTTTTCACTTGGAGAGGGGTTGCATATGCTCAGTAATGCTGTGCTTTCTACAAACCAGGGTGGGTTTGGAGAGCGCAAAGGCAAAAGAAGGAGTTACAGAAGTCTCCCTGTTTTAGCTCTGCAACTCAGGGATATATTTAAACAGGGGGATCTGAAAACTGCTGCCTCCTGCTTTTCTCTCTTAATTAAGAGGCAGACAGAACCTCCCAAGGCACAGGACAGCATTGTGTGCAGCCTTCTCCGGGGCTCTGATTGCCCTTGATTGCCCTTTACCAGCCTCACCTGGGAGGTGGGACCTCCACCCAGATGCCCTCAGCTTGTTGCTCTGTGGGCTCCATTTCAGCTGAGCCTTCAGTGCTGCTGTGGGTTTCTTCAGCCCTTGATGGATTCTGGTTCATAACTTGCTGCTTCCAGAGTGGTTGATGGACTCGCAGGAGCATCTTTGCTGCTTCCAGAGTGGTTGATGGACTCGCAGGAGCATCTTTGCTGCTGTGCTCAGGTGCTGTGGGGCTGGGTGAGGACCCTGATTCATTTTTCATGTGAAGCTGCTGCTCCCCGCTGGTTATACTGGCCTCGCACCAGTGACTTGCATGTGGCAGCTTTCAGCCTTCAAGCAACATCCTGGATTATGTTGCTCTGGCTTCTGTATCCTTCTCTGCTTCCTCTGTCAGGTGTATCAGGTTTTCTTACAGCTACGCTTGCTTCTGTGTGCTGGAAATGCACTGCTGAAGGATAGAGGGGCTGCTGGGAAGAAAACCCTTTTGTGGCTGCTTATGGTTTGGAGGCAGCTCTTTCACCTCTAAAGGTGGGACATGATTTCTCATCAGTGTGAATGTAAGAAGGAAAGAGGCTGGAAACAGAAGCCCCATTTCCTTTTTGAGCAGCAGCTGTGTAGTTGTACCCACAGGAGAGAGAGCACTCACCTTGGCTGTGAAATAATACCCATAGCTAAAAGGCTTTTGGCATTGTGAGTGATGACACGTTTCAATTCAAGGTATTTTCTCTTTCCTTCAGGCAGTGTTGTACAGCTCTGTTCCTCCAAACATGACGCTAGTTAATACTGCATCAAATGCTTGAAAATAACAATAATGGGAGAGTACCCCAAAGTCAGGAAATAGCAAGGGTATATCAAGGTATATCTTGCTGCTTCTGGAGTTGTCTGCTTTGCTGCCCTGTGTACTCTTACATATTTTATGATGTACTGAGGTACCACGCTGCTGACACCTTTGCTGAGGCCTAGGTTGATGAAGGAAAGCAGAATAGAGCAAAGCACGGATGACTGCAGTTAAAATGTTGGTGCTGCTGGAATTTGTTAGTTCTTCTAGTAAATCTTGCCCCAAGACTAAGCTGTTTTCGCTTTCAAGCAGGGGATTAAAGGTTATAGCAAGCTTTCTCTGGAGCAGCTGTACGATGTCTGTGTTGTAGGCACGGGCAGCCCCGCTGCTGTGTCGCTGCAGCTCTGCTTCAGGGCTTGGCCTCCCTGTGAGGAGGGAGACCGGGCTGGGGATGTGCTGGCCGGAGGGGTGCATACTGAGAAGGGGACTAAGAACAGAAATTTTCAATCCCAGTGGTGAATATGTAGCACGAGATCAATAATTTTTCTGTCAGTTTTGCCCCTGGTGTCTGCCTGTTAGTGCAGAAACTCTACCAGTGGCCTGTGCTGGAGCTTCTCATATCCAGCGAGCAGGCTGAGCCAAGAGCAGGAGAAATAAAACCTGACCTAAATAGTGATTTAAAGGCTTAATAAAGTGAGCTCAGGGTTGTCGCAGGGGTTTGGGAAGCTGTGGCTGTAGGGTGGATTGCAGCCTCCGTGGTCCTGGGCAGTGCTGGGTTTCCTATGCTGGGCCTGGCTGCAATGTGTGCCTGAAGTAGAAGCAAAAAACTCTGATGTAGATTTTGGTTGGGGATTGTAGTGTATGTGAGTACCTGAGGCAGGTGATACGATTGTGCAGGATGGGAAATTCTAGGTTGAGAGGTGCCAGCTGGCATCTGGGTGGTGAGGGTGCCTTCCAAACAGGAGTTCCAGGACTCGCCTGGATATTATGCTCTGTGGGCTGCATCTGCAGAGTAGGCAAACCCCATCTAGCAGTAGCCAGGAATCAGAGCCTTCAGCTGAATAAAGGTGTTACGTTATTTTCACTAGGATATTAACTGATAATTAGTATTCTGTGTGATCAGGTCTGCAATGTGGTATGTACTCTGTTTACTGGGAGTTATAAGAAACATCAGTAGTCTTTCACCTCATGATCTGAGCTACATGTAAGGTGAAGTGATCTTTCTTTGCATTATAAATGTTTATTTTCTGCCTCTACTCTTTCTAAATTTAATTTATAATGATCTGCTGCTGCTTTTTATCAAGTATAATGTGCTCCTATATAGAAAATAATTAGAATAATGTGTTAGGCTTAGTTGTGAGTCTCCTCAATAATGTGTATGTGGGCGTCATTCCTTTTGATGCAAAGGAAAAAGGGATGTTTAAAAAGCAATGCAGTTCATATGAGCACAAATACGCTCCCTGGTTGTATAGGGATGAGGTCAGGAAAGCCAAGGCACATCTGGAGCTGAGCTTTGCAATGGATGCAAAGAATAACAAGAAGGGCTTTTAGAGGTACGTCAGCCAGAAAAGGAAGGTCAAAGAAAGAGTGCACATGTTGCCCCGATGGACATGACTGGCAAACTGGTAACAAAGAATGTGTAGAAGGCCAAGGTATCCAACAATTTTTTCTTGTTCTTCTCTGGTGACCTCTCTTCCCACACTGTTTGAGTGGATGGACTGCAAGTCAGGTGCTGGGGGAACAAAGTCCCTTGGACTGTAAGAGATAAGGTTTTCAAGCACCCAAGGAACCTGACTATATGTAAGTCCATGGGACCCAGAGTCCCAAGGGAACTCACCAAAGTTGCCAAGCCTCTCTCCATGATATTTGAAAAGTCATGGCAGTCAGGTAAAGTCCCTTCCAACCCAAACCATTCTAGGATTATATGGTCATTCTTTTCTGAAACACTGCCGTAGAGCATGCTGGGTGTTAGAGCTGTGTGGTTACTTATCACTCTGCAATCTGTGTGATGCCCCTTTTGAGAACTTCTTTCACAAGCCTAAGCTGCAGAAAAGGCCATTTGCAACAAGTACTGGTGATGGATAGACTCACTGTAGTAACATCCTGATTTTCACAGCTTTAATGGTAAATCTACTTAATTTATTGCTATAAATAGAGTGTATGTTAAATGATCGGTGTTAGGGTACTTCTGATGTGAGAGCGCTTCACAATCCTCTAAGGACAATCTGAGCCCATAAGGTTTTTGAAATAAAGTATTTGAGATGTTGTGTATGATTGAAGGGGACTAAACAGAAAAGCATCCTGTATGGTCCCTGAATAACAGTATTATTTCCATGCTAATTATCTGCCTGATTGCTGGATGTCACTGGAATATGTTTATTTTCTTTGGACATATACAGCAGAAGTGAAAAGCAACAGTTGCTGTGGATGATATCGGTGTGTTTAGCTGTCATATCTGACAAAGGCCAGCTGAGTCAAATGAGGGGCCTGAGTTCAGTAAAATGCATCTGTGTGCATCTGTAGTCAGGTGTGTAAGTCACCTTCCATCCCCACCTTTGGCCTTCAGTTACCTGCAAACTTAGGCTGTGGTGCTGCACCCTGTTCTCCACAGACAGATTAGAGACAGAGATTTCACAGGAGCAGACCAGAAACCGCAGTCGGGACTCTTGGTGTATCACTGTTACACATCAGACCTTATTACGCTCTTGCATATTGTCTTGATTTGGTCACTTCATTTGACTGCAATTGCACTGAGATAAAAATTGCTATAACCAGTAAAAAACCAAGATCTCACAGGCAATTGGCACCTGCTTTGTGTTTTTCTGTACTCTTTAAAATATCTAATATGTTTATTTTTATAAAAACACAGCTTTCTCTGTCCTTTCTCTGTCCAAAGGGTTGATATCTTTCTCTCTTTTAGCCTTATAAACATTTGGTATGTTGGGAAATGTACACACTTCAGTGCTTAGGAACATCAAAAGAGATGTTGTGTTCGCATCACTGATCAGCGCTGAGTATCAAGTAGTATTTGGGAAAGAATCTGGCATATCCCTCGGTGACTTATCTGGGAAGTGTGAATGGCATTTAATAAAACAGATTTTCCAGCAAATGACAGGCCAGAGCCTTGAAGCAAAAAGTACTTCTGCCCTGTGCCAATCATTCACTTTCTTCCAGCTCGGTGATTTATCCTGTGTAAAATGTTCTTGTATTTAAAACTGGTCCCCACTGCACCAATGGTGAGGTGTCTGATCCTGCGCTGAAGAAATATCATGAAATATGAAAACTGGAACGCTAATCAGAGCAGTGTTACTCCTCCCTGCACGGTCTGCCTGCCTTCCTGTGAGTGTTGGAAGGCATTAAGACTGCTCTTGATATTACTTTGCATATTCCTTAGGGAAAGAAGGTGGTTGTTTTCTGGTTTTGGAGTTGGGGACTGGTGCTGGATGGTATCCGTTTATGCTTACTCTGTAGATCTAGGATTTAAATTTCATTCCACTTAGCACATTCTTCCTTATATTATTCAAAGTAACAATAGATTTGTTGCCTAGTATACCTTGTAAGCTTAAAATTGTAGTGTTGACAAGATGCTTTTGAATTTTAATATGCACCATGTGCTTTTGGAAAACATTAGTATTCTCTGTACTGTTTGCTTTAACTAATGAAATTATAAAAAAACCCCTATGGTATGCCTTATCTAACCTAAATTTTAGCACATTAGATAGCTATTAACCAATGTGTTCCTTTCTGTTTTCCCTAAAAATTATTGTTCATGGGAAGTACCATCAACTACCACTTAGCTAAGTGGGAAACCACGCTTCCCATTTTAGCTTTCTTTTTGACACAAGCCTCACCATAAATACTGTTCTAAGAATGTTTTCAGAGTTTGAATCATACTGCTAGTTACATCAGCATGCTCCATCACAGAAAATGATGCCTTGTTCTTCCAAGGTACTATGTTCTTTTTTTATAGATCATATTAATTTTCCATAAAGAAGTAGTGCATTGCAGAATTTTGTGACATTAAGCAAGTTCCGTTGTGTTTTGCAGTTGTTAATTACCCTTACAAGGTGGATAAGAAGTCTGTGGGGAATTCCTTAAAAGCAAAGTGCTTTGCCCTTGGGATGTGTATTACCATATGGAAAGCAGGCTTATGTTCTTAGTTAATTATCTTTGTTTCAGTTCATTTAAAGGAAATGTAATAATTTGTTGGTTGTTAGTACCTGTGTATTTTAAAATGGAAAATTGTTAGAATAATAAAGACCCCAAGGGGGTGCTTACAGTACTCTGCAAAGACACTTTCAATTATTTTTTTCCCGAGGCATTAATTTTTCTAAGCAGAGGTGACAAAAATATTAAACAAAGGTGATATACAGCATCTTTGGGAAAGTGTGTTTCATTATTGTTATATTTTGCAGATTGGTCAAAACTTTTTTCCTGATAATAATTGCATTCCTATTTCTTCTTTCTGCCAGGCTGGAATCACACTGAATTTAATAGCTTCAAGCAAATATCAAAGCAATAATTGGGAGCAGGTATAGTGATAGTACTCAGCCTTGTCTCGTGGAAGTGTGAAGGTCATGGGAACAGGCAAGGGAAAGCTCAGTTCTATAATGAACAAATTGATATGGATATGATCCTATTGAACAGAGAGCCTGGGATTAATCCACCTGGCTGGTGATAGGATACTGCTTCTGTCATGGTAAAATACAGTTCTTGGCTTTGTAAGTGTTAGGAAGAGCTTTGTTTGCAAGGCAGTCCACAGCCTGCATGGGAAGCCAGCAATGTGGCTCTTCTAAATGGTCAAGACCAAGACCACTTTTGTTTTGCTGGACCTACTCTAATTATTGCTGCACAGTTCCATTAACTTGGGTCAATATTTAGAAAAGGTTTAGTTTTTATTCTTTAAGGTAAAATTTGAGTAATTTTTTTCCTCTCAGCCAAACTAAAATTGTAGTTCATTGTTATTTATGATTTGTAGCTTTTGCTAGTCACTTATATAAGCTTATGAAAATGAAGGGCCAGTTTGAAGAGGTTATTCCACTGATTTCAAGTAGTTGCTTTGGATTTACCTCCATATAATTGTAGAAGTATCATCTAAATAAAGGAGCAATTGCTTCCAAAGCACTCAGAAGTTAGTAGGTTTATTTTGTTTCATTTTCTAGAAGAAAACAATTGGCTCTATTTTTTTCTGTAGGAGTCTCCAAAGCTGAAATCAAGAGTGGCTGAGAACTTATCACATAGGTCCCATGTTTGTGTGCCTACTCCACCTGACACTGGGTTACAATAGAAAGGACAGACCTCATTGAGCAGGCAAAGTGTTGAGGAGCTGGCATCTGCTGCTTCCATGAACACAGAGAGTCTATGAACTGGAAATAAAGGCTTCAGAGGAATTAAAGCACTCCATTCTTTCCTGTGTCACTGAACAGGTAGATCTGTGCTGTGCATTCCTTAGGATATTGTCAGCTCCTCTGTGCAGGGTAGTGGAAAAACAAGTAGATCCTTCTTTCAGTGCTCACAGGCATGAGTAAACTTGTTCAAATCTGTTCCCAGAGGAGTTTCTTGGAGCCTGTAATGGACTTCATCTGAAAATCCTCACTTAGGTTCTCTCCAAGCTGTGTCAGTTTTTGCCTCTGGTTGCTACAAATGTCTTGCTGCAGGTGTTGTTTTAAAGTTAGGGGAGATCAGAAAGATCACCAATGCACATCACCTTCTTTGCCAACAAACCAGTCTTGTGTATCTCCCAAACCATACACACTGTGTTGGTCACATTTGTACCTGCATTTGTATTCCAGTTAGCCCTCCAGAACCAGGACTGCACAAGCCCAATTGAAGGCTAGGTTTGGTCAGAAAAATCTTGTTGCTGCAACTGCCTCTGCAGTGTGAACTAGAAAGAGCACAGCTTGACTTTCATATGCTTGCGGTTGAGTTTGCAGAAAGCTAAGTAAACTTGCTCTGGAAACGCTGGTCATTCTCCAGAGGAGAATTGTGATTTAATTTTGTGAAATGACTGGTTTTAGCAGCACTCACTTGGGTCAGATGGTTTCTAAAGCCAGGATCTCCTTGCAGTAGCTGTTGCTGTCAAGAAGCTGTGTCCTGTGCCAAGGCCAGTGCCGTTACTATCTGATTTTATCTGACCTTCTTTGTTGGGATGCTTCCTTTCTACACTGCTATGGATCTTGATTGATTGGAGCCAGGCTGAGGAGGGGCGAGTACAGTAGGGATGGGTTGCAAGGTGTCTTTAGCAAAATGAGTTCTATTTAGTGTTTCTCCCTGCTGATATTTTGTCACATCACTTTATTAATATCCTTCAGAAGAAAAGAATGCAAATGCGTCTTATGCAGAACGGAGATCGTTCTGCTGTCTTTGGGGAAATGCTTTGGATGTGTGTGGGAGTATAGATTGCATTTATGTATTACATGTTCCCAAATCCTTGACTGCCTTATCAAACTAATATTTTGCCAGACTCGTGGGGCAGGCATGTGAACTTTATCTGAAAATAGACACATCTGGTTCTGAACTGTGGTTTTCATCCAGTCTTTTAATTGTCTTTACACACCAAGAAGCATCCTAACTTATGATGTGAAGCCGTTGCCTGCGTGATTCTGTTGCTGCTTGATTTCTGTAAAATCTACTTCCAAAAAATCAATTTAATGTAAAATTATACTGGTAATACAGACATACAATTCTCTCTTGTCAAGAGCTGTGATTTGAGATTGACTGATGGTCATTTCACAGTGCTTTCCGGATAAGGTGGCAAAAGATAAATTTATCTTCTGAGCTGCTATTTTAAGCATCACAACTGCAAATGAGAGTGACAGAAGCTTGCGTTTTAGGTCACGTATCACACATAAGCTGGGATGTACTAAAACAAGCGCAGGGTAAGCTTAAACATTAGGCTGCCTTTCTCACTTGGAAAGTGTGGCCTATCTTGGTGATTGAAGATTAGAAGATCCTATCTTAACTTGGCTAAGTCACTGTTAGCCATTGGTTTGGCCATTTTATATTCCTTTTGTCTTGATTAGGAGAATATGAATTTATTTTCAAAAATTACTTGGCCTTTTGTTTAGAAGTTTCCTGTCACATGTTGTTTACTTTGACTAAGAAGATCTCATGTGATCCATAGTAATTTAATAGTAATTTTTCTGGTCAGTGATGAGCCAAATGATGCCCAAGCAGCAGTTTTATAGTATAAAGCCTTTCCCTAACAGCCTTGTCTCCAGCCTGGCTGTTGCTGGTAGGTCTGTCTGGATCATTACTGCTGAAGTCAAACTTTGCAGAGTAGCCTGTGGTCCACTGCGGGCAGCTCGGGCTACTGGTTCAGGGTAGGGGTAATTGGGGTTGAAATATTGTGCCAAGTAGATACTCAGCAGGCAGTTGAGCAGAGAGACAGCAGCTGTATGTGTGGGCAACCTAAACATTGTAAAAGGCTAGGAATGGTAAACAAACAACATTTAGGTTTCATTCTAGCCCTCCCAAAAGAGTTGAAGTCTGGTTAATGATTAAATGACAGTTGGTGTTGTTTGGATTGGCATCACTGGGAATCTTTGTCTGGTGTTTGAGACAGTTGACAGAAGAGGAGGCAATATAGCCTTCTTGAGCTTTGTCCATAGTTGAGTTCAAAGAGTGAGATGGAGAAAATAACTGTCATTCAGAGACACTCAGCCATTTATCCATGTGGACTGGGGCAGTGCAGGGTGTCCTTGCTGCGTGCTCAGCTCTGACAGCCTGCTTTTTTTTCTAGTTCAGAGCAGAAAGCTCAGCAGCAGCTCCAGGAATTAGCACTACAGAAGTTAGTTCTCCTCACCCTACCCACTCACCCTTGTTTTCTTGATGGATTGTCTGTAGGAGAGAGAGGATTTAGGACAAAAGATTCATCTGAGATGTTAAGCTGTATTGCTGAAAAATGATCAGGAACCTCAACAAGCTGTGAGGAACTCGAAGGCCATTTAGCTGGAGAGAAGCTGTGAGGTGTTCTGAGCAGGGTGTGCTGAGGAGCTGAAGAAGTACAATGCATTAGACTTTAATGAGCATTACACAAGATCTTCCTAAAGTATTGATTAACTAGGCATTGGGGACTTTTTGAACCTTAAATGCTTGCAAAAGCATGCAGGGTTTAAAAGACTCATTGCTATTCCACAGAATAAGAATCAGGTTCTGGGAAAAATGACTGAACACGGCAAAGTCTTTGGTACAGCTATTTTGGTCTACAAAGAACCTCTGAGTGCTCAACAATAGCATCGGTGTTGGAAGCCCAAGAAGAAAAAAGAACAGAAAAGCCGTATATTCTGAAAGTCATCTGCATGGCATTTAAGCTTGGCTAGGAGAGAATGAAAAGATCCAGATAAAACATGGTGCTGCACAAAAAAAAGGCTTTATCTCATTTACATCCTCACCTTCTATTTGGAGAGATGTTTTAGAAACTAGGACCACGAGAAGGAAGAAATGTTATTCACAATAGGTATCCCTAGGATTTTCAGACCACAGTACTTCAAATTCTTGGGGCTGTGATCATTTCTGTAGGCTGGTAGTACTGGAGCAGTGGAGCGAAGGTGCTCAGCCCTTCACCCAAGGTGGTAGCCTTGAGTATCCTTAGTGATGGTGGGTCCTACTGCTACAAAAGAAGGGTGCTCACATCTGGTGATGGCTGGGTGTGTAGTGAGGTTGTGACAGTCCCAAAGAAGAGACACTAGCAGAAAGCACTTGTCAGGATTGTCAACCTTGTAGCTTTGGCATTTGATGTGTTCCAACCACTAACTATTTTGGTTGTCCTTTTTCTCAAAATCTTGTAAAAACAGTGGAAGTATAATCAGATAATTTAAAATAAATAATACATCTTTCAGTTCTTCTGAAACTTCTGTTAATATAAAATTTTTATATATGCCACACCAGGAAGTATGAAGGAGCTACGGTGGATGTAAAAGAACTGAATGCTAATTAAGAAGTCTATGACAACTTGGCCAGTGAAGATGACAGACCGGTATTATTTAATTTCTAAACGCTATAATAAACCATTTATTTTTTATAACCTCAAATAATCAGAGGATACCTATTCCACTTAGAAATGCTCAAGGAGATTGAATACAACTGAAGTCAAAGGGACAAAGTTCTGGAATAAAATATCTCCATCAGGTAAAACAAAGAAATAAACAAACAAGAAAAAAAACATGCAAAAGACAAAAATAGATTAAATCAACCATACTAAAGGCAACATAACTTTGAAGAAAGTGAAGTAAATTCAGCAGAAGGTAGACCTGTGTCTGACAGAGTGGATCTGTTCAGTGCAGCAGAGCTCTAAAATGCTGCAAGCCTTGCAGAGCACGCTTGCTAAGAGATGCTGCAACAGGGATCATGCCCCGGGATGGGTCTAGTGCTGAAATGAATGATGCTGGGATAAAGTGTGCGTGAAGCCACTTTGCATGATTAGTATCTTTAAATGACAAATTGTTGCTTGTAAAGTGGAAATCTTGTGTTTGCTGCATCTGCACACTGAGCAAATCTCATTGCTGGTTGATCTGCTAGTTTAGCATTGATTAATTTGGCACAAGATGTATATGGGTCTGATTACAATGTAAGGTATTTGCAAATACCTGCTATGTTATCATGAAAATAGACATAATTTTGATTAATTACAAACTAAGCGAAAGCATTTAAAGATTTTCTTTTTTTTTTCCTTAACTCAATCTCCTCAGCACTTCACTGCATATTTGGGACTTTACCTTTGGATAGTTTGTTCACCTGCACATAGTAAGAGTCAGTGGGCAGTCCAGCAAAGCATCAGCAAAACGTGTCCATGCCTTCCCATAACTTGTAAACGTCCTTGTGTGGTTTGCTGGGAAGAAGAGTGTAACAGAGGCAGAGTTGCTAATACATACTTGCAATTAACAGCTTTCAGAGTTAACTTACATCCTTATCTTTTTGTAACACTTAATCACCTGCAGAAAGCACTTTTTTTCATGTGTATTCTAACATAGTTATTATCCTTTAATTGTAAACAAGCAGAAGTGAATGAAGAGCAGAAGTGAAACTCACTGCAGCAAACCAAAAAGGGAATAAATATATTCAAAAGGTCTCACTTGTTCATTTTCGTAGCAGACCTCCTACGTTTCAGCCGTGCTTACTTTCTCCTGGGAGCTTTTGAATCTGTTGTCAGTATGCAAAATTAGAAAAGAAAAGTTAGTTGAAACCTATGTAGACACTAGAGTTTTCCTGTTAGAAATTATCTTTGCTTCAGTAGATTATCTGCATATCCTTCCATTGCCAAATGTTCTGAAACCTTTTTCATCCTGTCACAATTTTCTTCTCGTACTTCTTTAGAGCACTTAAAAACTGGGAAGCTTGTCTGCATAAGAGAAAGTTTATTTGCACAGAAGAGATGGAGAAAAGGTGAAGCAGACCAAGTGTGATGATGTCTGAGATGTACCTAATGTTGGTGTGTGGATTTGGTTCCTACCTAAATAAACAAATGGCTGAATAGAGATAGCAAATCGGATATATTGGCAGATGTCTACGTATTATAATATTTGAAGAATAAAAACTCTATTACTCCGTTACTCTCCTGCACATTCCCATCTGTCACATCTCACTTAATCAAAGTGGTATTGGGGAAGACGTGTGTAAAGGAATATGATAGTTACTAAAGGCCAAATCCTACAAGAGGCTCCAGGACTCAGCCTACAACTTGTTAGAACAAGGCAAAGTCTTTCCTTTAGATACATAAACTGTTTCATCAGAAGGGGTAACAAAGAAGCTCAGCAATCCTTTTCCATTAAGTACAAGTCTGGATTAGTTATAGCATGTGACAGAGGGTAGAAACAAGTAAAACTCTGTAGAGGTGGGAAATTAAAACATCAGACCTTTACTGGAGTCTATTTATGAGGACGATTTCTAAGCAGGAACCTGGTAGTTCAGAACAGTAAACCTTCCAGTAAACCATCCTGCCGGGACTTGTGGCTCCAATATTTTAGCAAGGATTAGACTATCACAGTGGGCTAAAAAAAAATCCTGTTAGCGCCGTATCTCAGGAGGGAGGAACAGTGAAGTGGTGAGGTATTGACTCAATTATTTTCCTAATTAAACAAAAAAATATTGCAAATAACTGCAGCAAGGAAAGAGGCAGCAGAAGTGCCCTCTGAGGAAAACTGTGACACTTTGCACATGGCACAAGAGTTCAATGGACCAAGGCTACTGTGTTGCATTCATTCAGTGTCATCTCTGTCTTGTTCATGTGTGGGTGAAGTTCTTAGGGACACAGTAGGGGAGAAGCCATTTCGTTTGTTTTTCATTCATAGCAAAATAACGATGGGTCTACGGAAGCATTTTTCATGCATCTTTATGGCCAGGATTGCTAAGCAGAAATAAAACCATGACACAGAACTTGCTGTGACCACACAGTTAATTTGGATAGTAGTCTTTCAGATCTACATGCAGAGATAGTCTGCCAGGACATTATTCACCTAGAAATACTGACGCTCATTTAAGATGATTTGTTTGTTAAATGTTTATTTTATTCTGCTAGGGCATTTAAAGCAGTAGTGTTTACTAGGTGATGAGGCAATTAATGGCCCTTTCTTTACAGTATCTTTGATTTTATATGAGTGCAGAGTGTTAACGGGGTAACAAAATTCAGTTTCTGCTCCTTAACATTTGTATGGGGTTTATAAGAAGTGAATTGTGCAGATTTCCTAATTTAGGACTGCATGTTTCTGTCTTGGAGGTATTGTTGAGTGCACACCAAGAACTGAAAAGTGCCTCTTGAATGGGGTTAAGGTGTGTTTTTGGTGACCATGCTGGGTTCACTACATCACTTGAATGTAGTTTTTGTCATGCAGAGAGCCTTTAGCATGGGGAACAGCAGTTAGTGGCATAGATGCATAGCAAAAATGGCAAGTAGTCTGTAGGCACGAGGGTTTACTCAAAGGGAGAAGGAGCTTTCTGCTCACCTTCCATTCTCACTTACACCGGCATCCTTGAGGCATTGTTTCTGCTGATAGGTGTGTGCTCTCTGTACTGCTGTATGCCACGAGCTCCTGATTTGTCTTAGGACATGGTAGTTATTTTCTTATCAGAAGCTAATTCATGTGTATTATTAAGACAACGGATTTGACTTTTCAATGAGTTTATGTCTTTACAAATAGTTTTCAGAGAATGAGTCAGCCATATGTTAAATCAAATTTAACATCCATTATGAAACACTGAATCATACTTTATATCTCTGTAATGATAATAAATGATCATCTCTCCCCTGTTCCCCTCATTTGTACTACTACTCATCAATCTTGCTAATATCACAAAGATTTATTAAATGAATAATCTTCAAACTATAGCTGTTTTAATATTAATAGCTCCATTTTATGTTGTTTCTCTTACTATAATTCCATTTGTGCTTAAGCATGCTGACTTTAAAAGTAATAATCTTCTTTACAGTGAAATTTAATGAATAGAAAACCAGTAAATCAATAACAAAGTCCTCCTTAATGAGATTTTGTAATTATACCAATACATTACAAAATACAGTAAATTCCTGGATGCCCTTCATACGTAGGAAAATCATACAAGTAGCAAACTACAGGATGAAAGCGGAGGTAGTACTTAGAGGGAAGAGGTATAGAGATGCCATTCTGAATACATGCAGCTGGATAGATATATTTAGCCTGTGTTTAAAAGTATCCCAAGATGGTAACGCGATGCTCAGTGAGTAATGGCTCAACCCATTTTAATATATACCTCTAAATGAAAGATACACACTGGATGCTATAGCTCTCAGGATTCTGTTAACATAGAAGTCCTGGTTGTATTGGGCCATGTTTGGCCTGTCTTAATTCTTGTTGTCTAAGAGGATTGGTATAACTGTGTTGTACTCCACAGAAACTGGGTGATGACTTCAGAGTCACGCGGTGGGGAGGCCAGAGCACAGCTGGAGCTGGTTTGTACAACACCTATAGCTCAGGCCCCTCCAATCCTGAGAATCCCTGCTCTGTGTTTTAACCTCACAGCTGATGAGCCTTTTAAGCACTTGTGCGGTTAGTACAGTTTCTCACTTTACATAAAGAAGTCAGGTTAATAAAGAGCTGTAATTTTTTTTTAAAATAAACAGTTATGGTTCCACACTAGAGAGTTGGGGTTCACCGAGGTGAATTCAGTGGCATCCAAGAGAACTGAGAAAAGCCCAGGTGGTTTAGGGCATTTTCCTTTTGACACAATAAATAGGTCTGAGTAAATGGAGAGTGGGTCTGTTGGTAAAATTTGACAGGACAGTCCCTGGGCTCTGGGACATGGGAAGGCAAGTCTGCTTTCCCCATGTAGGTCTGATGTGCAGAGCACCACACAGTGCTCAGCAAGTCCAGAACCTCTGTCTGCCCTGTCCACCAAATAACACCCCAAGGGGCCGGTTCTATTTCTTGGGCTGGCTGCTGGTGCAGGTGTGGAGATGTAGTATTGGAGGTGGGGCTGGGAAACCAGGAGTGCAGTTTGCTGCCTTGCCTGAGGTTCTTGTTAAGCTCTCAGCATGGGTGCAGAGGGCTGCGCTCACTGACAGCTACTTATCCCTCCTGCTTCAACATTTTCGCTGTGTTGCAGTTTCTGAAGTGTCTGGTCTGGAAGGCTTGTGAACAATGTGTTTCGATAATCCAGCTGAGATGTAATGAAAGCATGAATGACAGCCTAGCACCCTCCTGAGACAGCCTTGGTTGTCGCCTTACTTAGTATCCTCTGTGGATGTAGAAGTTTTTGTCGTGGAGCTAAACTGATAATCAAAAGATAAGCTGATATCAAAGATGACCTGCAGGTCATGAACCTTCAAACCAGATACTCCAAAACTTCCTTTAAAAGGAGCTGCAAAGGATGAAGTGTGATTCAAAAGGTATCAGGCACCAGCCAAAATAAACTCAGTATTCTTTAAATCTAATTGCAGGGCATGTTTTTCTGATACTCATAGCTACACGTGATTCAGGTGTCTCATCAAACAGGAAATTACTTCCCTTGGGTCACCTGTTACAGTAAAGCAAGCTGTGGCCTTATCAGTATAACAATAGTTTCAAATGGTGCTTCTCAGCTCTGGTTCCTGATGAAACCCTAGGAGCACGCAGCAGACACTGGTAAATCTAGGTCTGAGAGCCTCCATAGCACATTTCTGGAGAAATAATAAAAATCTTATTCTGAGGGAGACAGCAGGGAGGCAGCGTGCTATAGGGTAGGACTCTAGTGCCTGGAGCTCGAAAGGAGCAGTGAGGGTGAGAAACTGGGCAGAGACCTCAAGACCAAGGTTTGATTCCCTGATCCATTATAGACTACGGATATCTTGAAGCTGATGCCACTATTTACTTCTGCTCTGCCTTTTCAACTCGGGTTGTAATGAGCAGGTAACACCAGGTACAGTGGAGCTGAAGTCTTCCAGATCTGCTATTGTTTAAATGATAAAAATAATACCTCGCTGTGTTAGTCTTATTTTAGCTTTATGTACTTTCCAGATGAAAATGTCTTCATAAAGGTGGGTATTTTCCCTGAAAGAGGTTTAAATTTTAGTTCTATGGCTGTTATATTATTTTTACTTGGAGCTGACAAACTGAATTCCTAAGAAGGGGGCAGTGACATTATGGTATTGTAGTAGTAAGTGCTGTGATTTTTCTTCTTTTTAAGCAAAATATAATGCATTTTTTTGTGTATAGCTGACCTTACAGGAAACATAGCAAACAATGACTGCCCATTTCTAAAAGCTGCAAAGCTGCTTCTTTCTTACCAAAAGGAATTAAGAGTGTATATGTTCCCTTGAGCTGCTGCACTGTACATGCAAGCCTTAAAGCTCCTCACTTAGACCTTCCCCTAGTCCCAAGTTTCTATAACTTCCTGAGATCAGACATTTTAGATGACTTTGGTCTCCAGGGCTCTCACATTTTAAGAAATAATCACCCCCTTCTAGACCTCAGAACTACCTACTGGAAATCTTACCATTCATTTAGTTCAGCATGTATTTAAATTTGGCGATTAATTATCTGCAGTTCTAATCCAGTGAGTCTGTGCAATTAACAGCTGGGATTCAGCACATCCTATTGCTGATTTTTTAATTTAAGGACTTTGAGACAGTAGATCCCCTCTAGGAGAGCTGAAATAAGTGAAATCTAACCTATGCATGGAATTCTTAATCTGTTACTGTCTTAGAACCCATCCTGTTATTCACTGCCTCTCTAGTACCTTGTTACTCCTGAGCAGCTCTGGCTGTTGCTCGTGGCATTTTAACGTGTGTCAGCAGACTTGTGTGAGCTGAAGTGGCCTAATGGAGATAGAATGTGGAAATGGAATTTTCTAGGCTCTGATCTTTACTTCTTTCAATAGCCAGCCGGCGATAGTGTCTTTTTTTTCCCTTTTGTAAAACAATCGGAATGCTATTTGTGGCCCTGGTGTGACTGTTTATTAATAAACAAACTTACCCTGGATTCCTATTAAGGGCACTGTAATGGTGAAAAGCCCTGGCTATTAGAGTTAGTAAAAGTCTGTCTTTAACCCTGCTCTGAATAGTTATGTGTTTGTATACCAATTGGGCTTTTTCATGTGGTGTTTCATCTGGGGGAACAGAGGGACCTAATTTCTAGAACACAGTAGTGGAAAACGCTCTGGATTATTTGTTTATTAATAGAAGAGAGAATGACATAGGTAACACCCTTCCTGAAATGACTATTCTAGAGATCACTGTGAATTCCTGAGCAGTCAAGAACTGAGCCATACTTTATCCTGCTAACAGAGGATAATCTTGTGCCTTCATATCTTTGAAAACCAAGAGTGTTGTTCAGGGCACAGCCCTATTTTTGCATTATCAAGAAAACCACATTCTACCTTAAATGCGTTGAAGTAAAAATCGATATTTGTCCTTCATTCAGTGGGTGCCTAGGTGATACTTAGAATCACCTCCTGCTGACTTTCCCACAATGCAAACAATTCATAAACCTCTTCATATTCAGCTGTGATGAAACGGAGAGACAACAGTGCCATTTACAAAATGTTGCAGCTATGTCCTCTTAGGAGCTGTCACCAATGGGATTCAGGTTTCTCAGGATAAGGTCTTTAAACAGTTTACCTCATTTATTGGTGTAATGTGACTTTCTTTTGGGAGAGAAGTTGTTTAATTTCAGTAGTGTATTTGTAGAGAAGCAGACATTATTGCTTGGCATAAAGTACACTTTTTTTCTCCTTGGCCATGTCACTTTTGCACTATTTCTTACAGATTACATCTGTTTTGTTCTGCAGGATTTAGCATTCAGGATGGACTCGAGGCAAATTACTTGCGAGGGTGATAACTGGCAAGTTTCTGTGCTTCAGTACTGTTTCCTTCTCTTGCCTGAAATATTCCTGAGCACTGTGAGAAGATCTTGTCAGAATATGTTAAGGCAAAACTCAATCAACCTTCACATCATATGTGTATGTGCCACAGAATGGAATATCAAAATTCTAGAGTAGGACAAGTACTTACAGACATTTGGTGGTTTACAGGAGTGTGTCTAGAAGCTATTGTGTAGAAGGTGTGGATTAAATATTTAAGAGTTCAGAAACAAACTGTATCTTTAGTGTCTCTGCTTGGCTGCAGGCATATGGGTAGTACAAAGGAATATGAACTCCAGCAGTTTTATCGCTGAGGTTCTGTAGTGCAAGGTTTTCTGTAACTCATGTACAGGGCAAAAAGCCAGAGTTTCCCTAGTTGGCGTAGGAGAGAGTTGGCTGGGGACTGGCAGAGCTGTGGTGCCCTCTGTACAGACCTCAGCTGGGCTCTTGACTCACATGCTTAGTGCCATCCGTACAACTATGGGCTGGGAAGAGCTGCAGCAGTCGCCTTGTTTCAGAGACCACCAAGGCAGGAAATCAGCCTCTCAAGACACTTATCTCTGCAGTTGGTTCCTAATATTCAGTGTAATAGCATAATTTGGATCTCTAGTTAGTGTGTAACTGCTTTTCTTGGTCAGAGAAAGCTTTTAGCTTTCGTTGCAAGAGAGGAGCTCCGTTAAGCTATTATTAAACTGGCCTAGTAATGGGTATGAGTGCCTTCAGGTCTTCAGGAAGTGTGAGTTTGCCTCAGAAAATTATAAAATTGGCTTACTAAGATAAGGGATTGAGAGGAAAGAGGAGGACTAGCCTTGGGAGAATTATTGTTTGCCTTTTGGTTCTTGAACATATTGGGGGCATTGTGATACATTTTCAGGCTTTTCTCCTCCATGAGGAAGATTACCAAAAGCAGAAAGCAATTTTTTAAAAGTAGAATAGTGTTCCTGAAAGTCATTGATGCCAGCAACTAATGTAGAAATCCAGCTGTTGCAACAGAAAGTACCACTCCAGGGAGGGCAAGCATGAGACAATTCTACTTTGTCTTCTGACCACAGCATCTTTCGAAGCAAACTATGTAAGTGGTCCAAAATGGACTTGACCCATGTAATCTACATTTGAAAAGTAAGATTGGTGCCAATAAAAACAAAGGCCTTTATAGGGGACAATAGAAATCTCTCCATCGGAGATAAGTTCTTTAGCCAAGCAGGCATGGAGAAGTAGCATCTTTGTACTGACTGAAAGTGCACTGTCATCTAGCTCATTGCTTGTTCTGTTTGTTTTGTCTTCCATCTTTCTATTTTAATTAGGTCCTTCTTTCTTCCCTTGTTGTGATTTAGTTTACATGCCACGGAACATGCTTTTTATTTCAATATTTGTCCCAGCGCTGTACGCATGCAAATAACAGTTTTGCAGATAGTAACTATTCAGCAGTTGTAGGTGTGCGACTGATTTTCTCACCTGAAACTGTTTGGACCGTAAGGTTATGTGTAAAATTATAAAGAAAACATTAACAGAACCATTATCCAATTAGAAAGGCAGGTGTATTTCAAAACCAGAAGCTTAAACTGAAGGACCTAAGGATTGATGACCCCCTCTCCTTTTGTTTAGCCCTATGCTGTTACCCACCTTTGAAATGTGCTGTGTAAAAGGAAAACTGCTTTTTAAGAAAGGTCTCAGTGAGTGACTTGTAGTACCTTCTGGGTTTGCATAGCTGCATGCTATCAAGGACTGAGAACGAGGGGCAGTTGTTAAAGGCTGGAAAGAGAAGGGTTTGCTTAACAGCAGTTGCCTTGGAATTTAAGACTGAAACCTCCAGATTTATAACATGCTAAATGGACTGTCTAACATAGTCCCTTTCTTTAACTGTTTATGCATAGCAGTGCAATAATATAAGCAGTTTTTCCTCACTCTTTCGCAAACCTTAGTGTTTGTAAGCCATCTTTTGCATTTAACTATTTATTTGGACTAGACAGAGAAACACAAGGAACTTGAACTGAGGTCACGAACAAAGCTTGTCAGTATCTATTTTCATAATGGTATGACCATTGAAGAAAGGAAAGTTCAGCTTGTAAAAGAAAGTATTTAATGCAGCTTTGAGTCTCCATAGAGAAAAGCAATGGTTTCCATAGCATCACTAGAAATACCTATCTGAATATGGAAGAGGATGTTTAACTCCAGGCACAGGGTTCATCCGGCTTAGCAGCTTGCACAGAGCTAAGGCACCTCAGTCTAGAATGCTTTCTCCATAGCCAGTGGGCAAACAGATGCACTTCCACAGGATGAAAGGATCTCTTAAGAGGCTATTGAGGGACCCTAGCATTAAGAGGCTTCTCTTGGGTGTCTGATTTTCAACCTGAAAGGGAGTGGGCAGTCTTATAAGCGTATAAAACAACTCGGATGTACATATAATGCTGCAATGTCTTTGACTGGTGCTCCTTTCCTGTGGCAGCCTGGCTCTTTAACTCCTTCCCTTCATGATTTTCCTGAATACGTGCCCAGTTCATTTCCGTTTGGCTGTGGTTTCACATTTAGAGGCAGCTTAATGGTTTCTGTCCTTGACATTCCCCTGGTTTCTGCTTGCAACTCCATGCTAGCGGTTGTGCTGCATTGGCACAGCACGGTGACCTGGATCATGGTGCTTACCTGGCAGAGTGCAATCCATTATGTGGAGCCCCAGCCTCACAAATACAGGCTCAAAATGCTCAGGAGATTTTAAAGCACTTCTGTAAAGGACAAACTTGTAAGCAGATATGGGGAGATGGGAACCCCTCTGCAATGGGAGATGGAGGTGGAAAAATTGATTTGCAGGTTTAGTTGGCAGGCTGGGGCAGAGCTGATGGCAGAGCTTGCTGCCCAGCAGAATCCTTCTTGCAGTAATAGGAATGCACAACTTCATTTTCATCATTTTTGACATTAGTAGTCTGTATGAATTGTTCTGGTTATTGTCTTCACACTTCTGCTCATGTTCTGTGGAACTTTGAGAATGGATTGGAATATCTTTTCAATTTTAAATGACTTGTTCTCTGTAAATCTCTGCTCAAAGGCATGTTGTGAATGCTAGTTAATCTAACGTTTCCTTCTGGCTAGCATGTTTCAATTATAAAATGCAGAGCACTGGAAGATGGCTTAGGATAGCTCTGATTAAAGGATATTTCTGTATGTTATAGCTACCACGAGAAGAGCAGCAGGACATAGTTTTGGAGTGTCATATCCTTTTACATTTCATCTGAGTTTTTGCTAATGTAGATATAAAAGGTCACGTCAGGCTTGACCTCTCACATTTCTAATTCCAACACCCTAGTGCATTTGTTCTGAACTTCTTGGTAAAAGATGGATTTGTGTGTGAGCTATGGGTTAGCTCAGCAGTGCTGCTTCAGACTGCAGAAAGTATGAGAAGACCAGGGCCAGCACTGTTGGGAATGGTTGGACTCAATGATCCGGTGGGTCTCTTCCAACATGGTGATTCTATGAATACGAATGGCTGGGGAGCAGGAGGTCTTGAAGGCACACAGAGGACATCAGGTATAGTTACTTTAAGGAGTAAATGCCAGCCTGGAAAAGAGGACTATAGAGAGAAATAAAAATGATCTTTTGGAGATGCCACAGGTTATAGAATATTTTCGGCTGGAAAAGACCTTTAAGATCACGGAGTCCAACCCTTAACCTGGCACTACCAACTCCACCACTAAACCGTGTGCCTAAGCATCTCATGTACATATCTTTGAGATACTAGTTTAAATGTCAGCTTAACCTGCTTTTTCTTTTTTTAATGTTGCCTTCATACAGTGTAAGTTCATGCGGGTAGTTGCTGTATGCAGTACAGAGGGTGTGACATGGACTGCACTGTGGGTAGGTGTGAGACAAACCAAAGTACCGAAGGCACTTGGCTTGCACGCCTTTTGGCAAAGACAGGAGTGTATTTTGTCGGGGGCTGTGTGTGCATGCACCCAGCCCAGTGAGGCTTTTTTTTTTTAACTGAATATTTTTGCTAAACATCTAAAACTGCAGCATGAAGAACCCCTGGGAAATTATCACTGCTGATCACTTTATCCCTTTCAAATTGTCTGTGGTGAGGCCAAAGGTCCAGAATCAACTGGGCCCCCTGAAGGAGTGGGTGATGCTGAGCCCAGCTGCTGGCCCTTCTGGCAAGGGAGGAGGTGGCAGGTTACCAGTTACTGAACCACCTGAAGAGGGAGGGAGGAAAAGAGGGAGAAAATGCTGTTCATACATTGATAAATGTGGATATGTGATAAGTATGCGTGTGTACGTACAAATAACAAATTGGTCTTCTGGGTGTTGCACTGAGACCTTTCATATGAAACTACTCATTTAATATTTCCTTCTCTGTGGAAACTCTTAGACTTGTTTTATTATTATGTGTTTTTTAATTTTTCAAGTAAATAAATAAATAACTGGAGCAGATATATTATTAATGCAGAGCACTTATTGTGTAAGTCGCTGAAAGTCACAGATGTGTCATAAAAATAGACGGCAATCAATAATCACAGGAAAATGTTATTTGTTTCATGCAAAGCTGCAGCTATAAACTCCCCTTCCTGCCAGTAGGAGTGTTATTGCCAAAGCCATGCATAGGTATTTCAGAACAGACCGTATCATTCACAATCTTAAAGAAATCGACTTTGAGAAGCAGAATTTCAAGCAAATACTGTCCTATATTGCAGAAGAGAGCTATTTAAAAACAAACTAGAAAAAGCTGACCGGGCTCTGAAAGGAAAGTCATCATTGTCTGTTTGGAAATGAATGCTGCCTCTACAGAATATGTGTCTGTCTTTTGGCCACTGTTTTCATTATTTTTCTCATATAAATACAGGTAATGTAGAGCAGAGAAGGGGATTTACTGGAGGTTACTTATTGCTGTAAAGCTGGAATTCATTAAAGCAGGCTTGCAAGCTGAGAGGTGGGCATGCTATTTAAGTTATTCTGTGACTGCATTGTTTGGTAACTTGAATACCATTCAGAAAGCCTGTGTGTGTGAAAGTTGCTTCACTTTAATTACAAAGAACAGATATTAAAATAAACCCCTTTACAAAAAGTTGTCAGCGCTACAGCCCTGAGACAGGTGGATGAGGTACCCAAGGATATGGTTTAGTGGCAGATAGGAATGGTTGGACTCGATGATCTAAGAGGTCTTTTCCAACCTAGTGATTCTATGATTCTGTTTCCTTCTTGCTTTCCTGAACTCATCTATGGATTCAAAACTGCCCATCTGCCAGCAATGTCCCATTTCCCTCAGCCTCAATTCCCGAGTTACTGTATTGATAGGAGTCCTATAAATACATCAACAAAATGAGGTTCTGAGCTTCTTGGCTTGACTCAGTTGATGGCTTTGATTTTTCTTAAATGATTTTGTTGGTTTGGGTCAGTGTTTCTGCCACTCATAGGGTTCTTCATAAGGAAAAGGGAGGCTGGATTTGTGGTGTGTAGTAGGGCTCCTGGAACGCTGATGTGCAGTAGCCCCTATGGGGAAGCAGCCACCACTGCAGATTTGGGGTACAGAGTCAGATATCGATCTGGCCAGACTTCAGCAGTCTCTGCGGTCTCTGCCAGCTCTTCCAGGTGAAGCAGAAACTTGCCACTTCCCACTAACCTATGTGGGTCAGTCCAGGGTGTGGGAGTGCGCAGCTTTCTTGGAGCATGTCCAGGCAGGACTTCAGGGTTTGACCCAGGCTAATTTTCTGCCAAATAAGAAGCGTTGGCATGTAGTTGCCACCTTGTTTTCATAGGTATACAGTATCTGTGATTTACGAATCATGATGTATGAAAACGAAAAAAATCCCCAACCTGTTGTGATGTGCATTTGGCATCTTATTTCTTTTCACGGATTCCTTATTACATTTTGACAGGAGTCTGACACCAGAAGCTGTCAATACTGTGATTTAACCTTGGTGTGCAACCTCCAATTTCAGTGCCTGGGACTGTGAAACAATAGATCTAAACTGAGCTGTTGAAACTTCAATANGATGCTCTGTGTGTAGATTTTTTTTTTTCCCCTAGTACTCAGGACAGAAGCCAATTTTGTTAACATTTTCTTGATTTGTAGGTTATCTTATAAGATGTATTCTGAGAAAATTCAGCTCTGACCAGCCTGTCATCTTGCTAGGAATTCAGTAAAAGATGCCGCTGTTCTACTAATTCCTTATGTAGAGGTAATTTAATTCATCATAACTATCTCGGCTGTTAATGCCAAAACAATAGTAGAGGATGTTACATGGGTAAATGTGAAGCAATACAAACAGGTCTTTTTTCAGCCAACGTATCCCTCAGAAACTGGCACTGAGTCTACTTCAGCCCATTTGGGCCCTGTGATTTTGGTTTATTTTGTTCAGTTACCAGAATTTGTGACCAGGGTGTATGAACCTTGATCTGTTTGCCATACACCGGGGAACATGGAGATGGCCACCTCTTGCCTACCTTGACTGAAGGTGCTGTGTAGAGCTGGCTCTCTACAACTCTAGATGCTTAGGAAGGGCTCAGCAGCCTGCAGCGCAGCCAGAATCAGGAGAAGGAACTGAGGTCCTGAGGCTTTTCTCTAGCAGAAGCCTGGAGGTATGAGACTGAGTCTAAACCCAGCAAGTGTCTGGCTCAGGTTTTTAACCCAACTTCCATCGCTGCTTCCCACAAAGTGCTGGGCCCTCTGTGCTGACGGAGGAGCACCTCATACAAGTCGTTAGTGTTCCTGGAAAGACGATACCTGCCAGACTGAAGTCTGGCACTTCAAAAATATGTTGCCCTGTGTCAACTCTGGAGTATCAAAGATGATGATGTTGTCACCTGACAGTGCTGGTAGGTGTTGTAGAAGGGGCTGTCATCTGGGCTTCATTGATCACACTAAGCAGCTTCTTTACTTTCAATTACTCATGGATGTCAGGAGGAGAAAGAGAACACTGGAGAGGTATTATATGTAGTGGCACTTCAAAGGTGATTACTCTTTCTTCCTATCAATCACGTTAAGGAAATTCTCCTAGTGCACTTGATAATCCTATTTTCCTTTGAAGAAAGAAACAGTTTTGATTCCAAGCTAGCCATGGAATTAACAGTGCCATTACACATTTTTGAACTCATTAGAGTGTACTTAGTATGCCTGAGATGCGATAGATTTGAAAAGCAATTTCTCCAATGATGATATGAAGCGGATAACAATTTTTTTTCCAAAACAAATTGCAGATCAACTCCTCAGTCCTTTTGTCCTAGATTCATATGTACAAATGCTTCACAGTTGTCTCGTTGTGTGACTCGTGAGGGGTTAGAAATAATTTACGGAAATAGTCTAAGGACACAATATAGCAAATAATGTACCTAGAATATATTTTGCTTGGGTGCAGGTTTTTCCAGATGACTTCCTATCCTGTTGTGATGGTACAATTTTCTGTTGCTTAAATCATGGTACCTGCACACTTAGATTAAAGTCAAGATCCGCCGTACGGCAAATCTATACAGAGAGTTTTGCTTACTTTGAAATTGATAAATTCTGTAAGTGTGGGGTGGAGCAAGACTTGAATCTTAATAAAGAGAAGGGATTTTTGTCAACCCTTCCTATCAGGTTATGCCTGTTCTCCTGATGTTTTTCAGAAAATCTGTGTAGTGAGAAAAAACACTGGTGTTGGCTGCAGCTGGAACATTCAGGCGATGCATGTGGTGCAAACTGAAAAAACTTCACAAAGACCTAGTGATTTGGATGGCTCTTTTCTTACAAGTCTCTGCAGAGGCTGCTGGCTTTGCTGCAAACAGCGTGGTACCTCCTGTAGACCTCCTCAATCAGACATTCCAACATTTCTCCTCTTTTCATTTCCTTTATTTTACAGCTGCTTCCCGATTTCTTTTTACAAATCTTGGAAAGGCTGAGGAAAGAAGCCCCTTGGACTTTGTAGAGACCAGTAATGACTGTAAGTGAGCCCATTTGATTTTCCCTTGGGATGGATTACACACCTGACAGAGCAGAAGCTCCCCAAGGGGTCAGGAAGTCTAAAGGGAAAAAGCCCTCAGCCAAATAGAGCTTCACACAAATCTTCCCTGTCCCAGCTTCCACCCCCCAGGCAAATATGCAGTCAGCAGTGTTCTGAGATGGAAAACAAGCAGCTTGCTTTGAGAGGTTTCATTTGTTGTTAGCTCCTTCCCAGGCTGTGCGAGGTGTGGACACTACAGTTAGGGTCTTCTACTGAGAACACTTGCTCTTCTGTCTGAGGGCAGCTGCTGTTAAACGTTTTCTTCTTCTTCTTGCCTCAAGGCACTAGTAAGCTGATGGGAAACACAGTGGACATCTCTGAGATATGACCAGGATTGCCAAAATAATCAGATTTCCTGGAATCCCTAATCTGTAATAAATTGCTATCTGATTTACATAACTAATTTCTCTGTAGAGAGGTGCCACCCACCTCATCTTTCTTTGATTTCTTGCCTATGTGAGCAGGGGATTAGTGTATCAGGCTGACAACTAAGGATGTGGAGGCACAGAGATTAGGTGGTTTTCCCAGTGCCACAACCAGGATTTGGAAAGGCTGTGAACAGCGCTGAGTCTGTATCTCCTGCCTGAACAAAGGACAGTGTATGAAGGAAAATCATTCGAGACAGCATTCCTGACAGCTTTTGGTTGCAGCACATTGCGCTGCTATAACATGAGCACATCACACCAGTTGGGCAGACGTGCGAGTGTGAGATCTGTAGAAGGTTGCAAATGTTCTCAGTGTATCACAATTATAGCCATCGCGGTGCTGAACGACACTGAAAATGCTGGTTTGTGTAACCTGCAAGTTTTCACATCTTCCTTATGCTGGGGTAGATTTGGGGTGAAAATAGGGCAGCACAGGATAAAATGAAATGGTTTGGATCACGTCTCTCCTTAAAAATCTTCTGTTTGTGCTTTGGTCAACTAAAGATGGTTGATGCTCAAAATCTTGCCTGCAACTCAGTGGTGAAATGCCTTAACATCTCTCTGATGTATTCTCAGAATACCTGAAATACTTTGTCTTTTAAGCTGTTTTGACTGGAACAGACCTTCCAGGGCTGGGGACAAGAACCTGCACCTGGTATTTAGTGGCTGCAGTAGCAAATACTCATTTGCTGTCCCTGTGAGCTGCTGCCAGCAGTGGCAGCTGTCAATGCTTTGTGGGTTCTTTTGACTTGTGCCTTTCTCTGTCTGGGGAAGAACATCCTTTTCCCCGTGGCTTGGTAAACCCTGACTGAGCCCAGCAGTGCTCTGTGAGCAAGCAGTTCGCACTGGAGGTGTTGGCATTAGTGTGCAGCCAGTGCTGCCAGCCTGCAGTAGGTTGGTGTTCCCCCAGCTGCTTCTGGAGGAAGATGATGAAGATCCAAGACCTGATCTGTTTGTGCCAATGGCATGACCCACGTTAGCAGACCCCTCTGTTCCCCAAGGTGACCATTCATGGTTTCACGAGTGTTAAGGAATTGGAATTCAGGTTCCTGCAGATCATATATCTAGAGGCTTATTTAAACACATAGACCAGACATTTAGGACTTTTTGGTAGTGATTTCCAAGCATGTTTAACGCTTAAATCTTACATACGATCTTTAAATTTATTTTAGAGAGGCATGTGGATATTAACTATGAGCATATTACACAAAGGTAAATCGAACTGACTACGTGAAGAAAATGTGATCCTGACAGTCAGGATAATAAACACTTCTGTCTTGCCCTTGAGCAATTTAGTTAAATACTTTGTGGGCAGCGAGCCCGTGGTGTTCTTCTCACTTCTGCAACAGCCCAGCGATACCTGACAATGAAGTATGAAATAGTAAGGAAATACCTACATAAACTGTCATCACATACTGTGTTGTTTGGAGTCACTGTGTAAATATATAAGAAAATACCTGTCTTTAGATTTAGCTGGAATTTCAGAGATAATGATTNTCAATGCCTTCATCCAGGTCATTAGTCTAGGGGGTGGAAAAAAATCCATTTATAGAAGTATCAAGTGCCTGGTACTGCTTAAAATGATGGGGAACATGCATGATTAGAATTATGTATTTTGCTTCTGCTTTGTTACACTTTGATGTCTTCATACTTTTGATATAGACATACAAAAGTATATCTGATTCCTGCTTCTGTGCTAGTACTGAATTTGTTGCTTGCTGTTTGCCCTCCTTCAGCAAAAGATGAGAGGTGCCTTGAAAGAAAGCACTTAATCATGGGTCTTACCATACAATATACTGACTTTATCTCCTCTTTGGTCCCTCCATCTTGGCCCCCACCCCCCTTTTAAAACAACAGATACTACAATTGCTGTGAAACAACTGTTTCCAGAATAATTATAGTTGCTACCTTGCTGGTAAATGAGTGCTTTCGCTGGAGCTGAGGCGATAGTGTTTTCTGGTTTAGGGTTAATGAGAAATCACACTTGAAAAATATCAGAGTAGCTTTTTCTCCCTAGGTTTCTCATTTGGGAATTAACCCAGATTGTATTATCAACATAATATATCATTAAAATAATGACACTAAATGATAGTTTACAATGTTCAGTACACACTGGAGTGGAAAAATATAATTAGCACATCTCCGTTGCAACTCTTTATTAGTTCGTATAGCACCAGTGTACAATCTGGTAAGGACCCTAAATCACAGACTGTATCACTGCAGTCCTGCTGCCAGTTGATAGTTGCAGCCCTTATTTGAGAATTATCAAGTTTTCTGTGCCACTTGCTTTTTGCACCCTCATAATCAGGGGTTATATTTTATTGTGACTCCTCGATGGCTAGAAAATGCCGCAGGGTTCAGGGAGAACCGCGGCAATGAGTTACAAACTGCAGTACCAGCTATATTCAGCTTTTTACTTTGTTTTTCCCTTTTCCTTTCTTGTCTTTCCACCCTTGAATTAGTGCTTATTTAAAAGAAGCAATAGTGAGATGAAAGAATCAGTGTCTGGGACAAAGCAAAACTGACAGATGACAACAGAGAAATAGATGAGGGATGGAGTAAAGGAGAATAAGTGGACAGAAGGGTTCCAGACAGACAGAAAGAGAAAATAAGTGGAAGCAGGAAGGAGGAGACAGGACGATGTCTTCAAAAATGAAATGAAATAAGGCCACCTGCCCCCATCAGCCTCATGGTGCCCCTGTGCTGCCAGCCCTGTGTTGTTGTTTTACCAAGCTTATTTGTTTGACAGGATTCACAAGTGTGGCTCTGACCCTGGTCGTGCAGGAAGCAGCAGATTTGCCTTTAAGCACAGTAGGACCAGTGCTTGCCTGATCCTGGTGGATAAAGAAACTACATTTTAAAAGGAACCATCATCTTGCATCTATGCACAAAGGTGACATTTTGCACTCCTAGGATCAACAACAGCTTGCCACCAAACCAGAAGGAAATTACTTGTAAAAATATGTTCTTCTCCTTTATGGCATGCGTTTGTCATTATGCAAGCATAGTACTTGCATACAATACCCAGACTTAAGTAGGCATAAGTCAGCACTGCTGGGAAGGCAGCCAGTGTTCTGAGTCTCACAGGCTGTTTCCTTAGGAAGGAGAAGCTGAAGATGTGGTCTAGTATTTCTTTGCTGCCAAAGAGAGCGCCCGCTGCCCTGGTTCCTCAGACACATTAGCAGCAGGTGATAAGGCTGCTTCTCTTTGTCTTCAAGGCCAAACCTCTTTCTTGGCTACTGTTTTCTCAAAGACTCCCGTTCCAGTCTCACAGGGCCACTTTTCCAGGTCTGTTCTTATTGTGTAACTTTGGGGATGTTTCTAACAAAAGGTTTAAGGTGTTTCTGTTCTCTTTCTGCATACGTACACCCCTTGTGGCAGTAGTATCTAGCAAAACATTCCTGTCTGCTCAGGCAAATTCCTAAGTAAATATTCCTGAGGTTTGTGTTTGGGTGAATGAATTGGTATAATTTCAATTATTCTGCTTTCTACATGCTTCTGACTCTTAGTCCTAATCAAATGGAGCTGCTGAACTCTTCTGCTTCCAACCCTTTTCACCCTGAGCAGTTGACTCAGTTCCTAGATTTGTTGTGTAGAGGCAGGCATTTTCTTTCTAGGAGAATATCAAACAAGAAGCAGGAAATCCATTGAAGTAGAAAGGAATATGAAAATGCTAATTTCAAAGTGTATTACTTAAAAAGAATCCCCCAAATGGTTCTGCTTTTGTAATGAATCCAGTAAAAAAGAACAACAGGATGATAAGCCGTTCCGCCAGGCATGATTTCTGTCATTGAGAAGCCTGCCGATGTCTTCTTAGTATGGAGTTCAGGATTTGTGTCTGTGTTGGTTCAGGTATTGCTTGACTGTCCTCATCTTTTCCTTGTTGCATGTGTGAATCGGTCCAAAACTCCAGTTTGGACTGGACTGTGCCTCTGTTACTCAGTGTTCTTCTAAAGCAAAGCAGTCCTGGTGTTCCCATATCTTCTTGCTGTTTCTGATATCTCCTAAAAACTAGTGAGCTGGAAATTTGTTCCTTCCCTATTGCTGATGTCAAAATGATAGCATGGTTACAAGGCCCGTTTCAGCCGTGGTCAGGCATTTCTGATTT
Organism: Piaya cayana; assembly: GCA_013389865.1. Lineage (NCBI taxonomy): Eukaryota > Metazoa > Chordata > Aves > Cuculiformes > Coccyzidae > Piaya > Piaya cayana. Next base: position 16,291 of record WAAB01023683.1, on the reverse strand, counting down.
AGCTGAAGTTATTTTCATGGCTCATTAGGACAGCACAGGAAAAGAGGGATCCTAAAACCAAGCATAAACACTTACATTCAAATCAATACTGGCTCTTCAGCTTCACAGTAAATATGTTGTTCCTAATAAGATGACCCTGAACTTTCAGAAATGAGCTGGAATTGTACAGTCTCATTTTCTGTGTATAATAATGGACCAGAAACTCAAATATATTACTCAAGTCTCTTTCTGTAGCTTGATCACATCAGACGATCTGTCTTATTTTCCCTTTTGCATTGCAGAAAACTAATTTGAAATATAATTATGTTGCTGCTGGATATCAGCGTGGCTGTTCGGCTGCCTACAAGCACGGTGATCACCATTTGCTAGGTGACATTGTGCAATATTATCTCCTCATCTATCACAGTCTCTTCCACTCTCATACTTGCACAATTCCAGCTAATATCCCAGCGTCTGCAAGGTGAGCCTACATGGGTAATGATTGTTGTGGTTTTATGCTTGGTTGGTTTTGTTTTCTTTCTTTTCATCCTGGGTCAGCAATGAATGCACAATGCTACCTTAATACAGGAAAAAATAGAAAGGTTTATAAAACCACAGGTTGATTACCAGCACAGAAATAGAAGTGGGTTTTTTCAACAATGCTTTTAATATTTCATAGAAATGATTTTTTTAAAAAGTCCCTTGAAAAAGAAAGATTTTTTGGTTTTCTCCGTTTTTTAAACAAGTAATGTTAGCATTGACAGAGGGGGAGTGTTTTAATGAGAATAACTTAGTGAGTGTGCCTGCTTTTCCACGGTATGTTGTCTGAGGAGTTGATCCCATTTTGGTCTGTGAAAATATCACTTGGCATGCTCCAAAAGTAGACTTTTTTGTTGTAAAAAAGTGCGATTTTGTGACACCTGTCTATTCCTTGCTGTTTTGTTTTCCTACTTTGTTACAAATAACCCTTGATATTTCTGTCTTTATCTGCATACAGTGCTCCATGACGGAGAGCTTGCATGATGAGAAATTGCAGCGCTGGTCCCTTGCTGCAGGAAAAAAAAACCCAACTCAATGGATGTGTGTAGAGCAGGGCTGTGAATTTGAGGGGGTCACTGCCTGAAATACAGTAACATTTGGAGCTCCCCTCTTCAGTTCCCAGGGTTTCTTGAGCAAAACAGGACCTATTTTCACTTGAAATGCCACCTGTTGTGTGTCCATGCTTCTGTTTAAAGAGATTCTTTCTGGCTGATTCCTGTAAGTAATTGGTGCTGGGTTTAGGATCTTTAAACAAAGGCAAGTCTTTCCTGTCCTCAGGAGATGAAAGACATGCTTGAAAGCTATGTCTTTGAAAATGAGTTTCTGCTGTTGATGGGTCACTTGATGTGGTTACCCTAAGAACCAGCTAAGCCTGTTCTACAGACTGAAATTACATCTTTTTGAAGTTTGAAAAATATGTCAATATGTGTACTAAATTTTGCAGTTGGAAGAAAACAACCTTCTACTTTAAACCTTTCTGTGTCTCTGGAGGGGTGGAGGGGAAAGACTGAAATCTAAGATAAAATCATGGCGTAGTCTCAGGAGTGCCAGTCTGTAGCTTATCCTCTGCACTTGGCGAAACAGTATTGACTATCTTGGCAGCTCTGTGTGCACAGTGTGCCCAGTGATGAGACCCCAACTGGGCCTTTTTGCCACAGATGTCTGTTTTTATAGCCAGTTACTTCAGATTTTGATCATTGTTCAATGGAAAATAGGACATCCTTCCTCTGAATCCTGCTTCTCTTAGCAGTTGCTGTTATCTAGAACTTATCCACTCTCTGACATGGTACAGGAGCCATTCACTACAGCTTTATCAAATATTATATCTTCTCCATCACGATGGCTGCAACAAGTTTTTGTGTCAGAATTACACAAAAAAAACCCACAAAAAAACCCCAAAACATCTGAAAGAGACCTTCAAAAATTATCTTATCTGTTCCCTGCTCCAGGGCAGGGCAGGTCTCCTATTCCTTTGTCACCTGTCAGTGACAGGTGTCAGTGCAAGGTCCCACAGCCTCTTTGGACACATCTGCCCCAAAGCCCAACTGGACAACCCTCAACAGAAAGATTTCTCTTTCTCAGTGACTCTTTCATGCTGCAGTTTGAGCTCATTGTGTTTTCTGTCTATCAGATATAGGGAGAATAGTGTCTCCTCATTGCAGCAGAAATATAAATATCTCAAGATAGTTATGTTCCAATAGTTCCTTCATTAGGTTCTTGTAGCCCATTAACAGTGACATCACCTGAGATTTTTACTGAAAGGCTCCAGCACCTTCCTTAGGCAGAAATCATTTTAGAGAGCTCAGGGGTTGCTGATGTGTGACTGCTCATCAGAAATGAACACTGTCATTATAGACATTGTACACGCTGACCAAAACCTGATAAAAAGAAGAAGTCACTTTATTCTTGACTTTATTTATTACATCCTCCCCATTAAAGATTTAAATGCTCACATCTTCTAGTCCTTCTTTCATACAGCATGAAAGAAGTAGCTGCCGTCATTGCAGTTTCTTTGCCAAGTTTGATTAAAGGTGTGCAAGATCTCTTTAATTTTGCAATAAAATCTTTCTAGGCTCGTTATGTCCCTTTGTGGACAGCTGATAGGTGTTGGTTGTTTCAGCTGTGCCAGGCTCTTTTTCCTCCATTAGCAGACATGAATTGAGAGCCATTTCGCTTTCACTAGTGTCTTCCACTCTCCTCCTTACAGGATATCACACTTATTTGCTAGTAATGCCACTGTAAATCTTTCCTACCACAAAAAAACCTCCAAGAACAGCAGCCTACTGTATGCAGCAAACTGGAATTCTTGCTGCTTCAGTAACTTAATATTTTGACTTGCACCACATCATCTGCTGTATTTCCTAGCACTAGTGTCAATGTGTTTTTTTGGGTTTGGTTTTTGTTTGTTTGAGTTTTCCTTGGACGCCAGCAGTGGATAATCTGCTGTCCTTGCTGCTCTCTTGCCTACAGCAGAGCAATTTCAATATGCCATTCTTCCTTTGGCAGAACAGGAACAGATGACACTCATAAAACAGATCTCTGCATTAGTCCTGTGCCCTTCTCCTACGTCCCTGGCACCAATAAGATTTATTATTCTTCTAAATATCTCCTGGCAGGCTACTCAGAATGTTGGAAAAATTATAATAAAGGATTTCGGTTTGAGCACAAACAGCATACTTCACTGCTCAAAAAGAGCAGTGAACTACATTCTTCTGCCTGTTAGGCAGAAAGACAGGAAAGATATATCCTGAAATTACCACTAAGCAAGATGTTCTAGGGACCCTAAGGGATGACCCAGCAATCCTGGCTGAAATGAGCAGGAAACCAGTTGTCTGACTTAGTGTGTTATCTTTCTGATCTCTAATTATTAGTAAGAGTGTCATTACACCATCTCTCTGGAGTCGGAAACTACCCATAGTGCCGAGGGAGACTTTGTGGAGGACAAGTAGATAGTGTGATATGGTGTTTAGACTCATCTCCAGTGCCCACAAAGCACTTTAGCCAAGAGACCTTCTCTTTTTCCCTCTGCTATTACTATGCTGCTCTGTTACTAAGGCTGGGTTATTCCATGTTAGCAAGACTATTTCTTTTGTATTAAGAAGTTAATAACCAACCCAGGAAGTATCTGGACTTTCTCTAGAGAACACGCAATTAAAAATAATCCTGGAGACTCAGAACATCAAAATACAGAATCTGGAGTTCCCTCTAAAAGCTAAAACATAAAGTTTTTATTGCCAGTTACTTCTCTAGATACTGGTATGACAGTTCTGCCAGTAAATGCAGTGCTCCTGAGTTGCTAAACAGATGGGCTGTGCAAGTAAACCAATTTTGTGGTCTCTTGAGCCAAAACTTTTCTCAAAATTTAGGATCTCGGGGGGTTATTTCAGCTAGGAGGTAGGATAGCTGCTTAATCCAGTGAATCCTCTGATCCATTGCAGACTGCTTAGAGTAAAAGGAGAAATGCACCAACCCTGCACTGAAGGAAATAATCAGCCAGAAATACTTTTGCTGCTTGTGCCACCATGACCCAAAATTTTCCCTTCAGGATCACTGAAGCAGGTTTGGGTTGTGCTTTCCTTTTAATCCTTTTCTGACCTCTCACTCTCTCAGACATGTGACCACCAGCTTAATTCAAATTATATTCATAAAGCTAGTTTTTATTTGAGTGGAGGCATGATTGTATTGGAGGGCTGGAACCCGCTGCATTGTTTTCCTCCTGAGTCTGTAAGTGAGCTCAGTGAACCCCCACAACTATCCCAAATGAAGGGCAGCTGTTATGGTCTTTGGTCTCAGCAAGGTTCCCCACAATGTACCTTAACACAAATAGGTTGTATTCTTGGGTTGTTTCCAGTACTGCTGGCACAATGTTGGTTAATGTATTAATTTTATGGGAGCCCAGAGGGAAGTGAGATAGGGGATGAGAAAAGCCTCTGTGAAAACGGCAAGATGTTGATTCCCACTAGTAAACCTCTTTTGGGTAATAGTATTAGAGACACTAATATCCTCCCTGCTGAAATAAAACAATTTCCCTGTTTCCGACTGACGTGGCTTGAACAACCAATGCAGCTGGGAGAGCTCTTCTAGCCAGCACCATCTTGGGGCCGGAATGTGTCTGGTCTGCCCAGAGATCTTCCTTCAAGATTGCTGCAGAATGTAGGATACTCCTTTTTGACAGTGGGAAGGGAGGAAGGAGATAGTCCTGTGTGAAACTGAGGAGAGAGAAAATAGTTTCAAGAGCCATGCAAATATTGTACAGCAGCCTTCGAAGACAAACAAGCAAAGATCAGTGAACAAGCAGCCAGATGTTCATCACACGCTGTGAGTTCCCAACAAATATGAATAATGGTTTCAGTTTTAGAAATTTCCTTCCCCTTGAGTCATGTGTCATTTCAAGGGAAATCATAGAGGGAAAGAAAATGGTCCTTTCCTTTTCTAACACTCCTGATGAGACAGCAGCTACTGCTCAGAGACAGACATATCCCTTTCTCAGACGTGGAGTATTGCAGTGTATTGCCTACTCACACACATTCTGTTTGCTCAGAGAATTTGCTTGTTTTTGTTCTCCAGTGGTGCTGAGCATTCCTCTGCAGATCTTTCCACATTACTCACAGGCCTTTAAGCATTTGCATTGGCTTCTCCTATAGCCAGAACGTGTGCAAGGGGGAGTTTGAGTAGGGCCTTCTCTGATCCACATTTACATCTTCCTTAACCTGTGTTTGCAGAGCCCTAAATTGTGTGCTTCTCAGAGCAGCCAGCTGTTTACAAATGGAAAATGTATGGTACACACCTCCCATTGTATGTGTTCTGGCATCCCAAATGTGCTTTGTGACCCCAACACCTCTCAGAGGCTGCAGCTGCTGAATGTCCCCAGCCTTTTTCTCAGTGTGGTTTTTTTCTCCAGCTCCCTCCTCTCTTTCCACCTCCTAATTTCCTTGAAATATCTCAGAATTTTTATGTTGAGACCGTTCCTAGCTAAGGCTTATCAGACCCCATTGCTCAAGGTCAAAACATCTGGGAATGGGAAAGGCAGGGAGGAGAGGCTGGTGCCCCGAGCAATGGACAGAGAACAGGTTTATTGCCTAGGCTTTCCTCCCCTTAGGAGACCAGGAGACTGCTGCTTCTCCAGAGCATGCCCTTAGCAGTTTGATCCCATTAAAAAATCAGTAAGACTTACAGCCTAAGGGGAAAAAACCTTTCTCTTTTTCTTTTCTATCGGGCAGAAGAAATGGAGTTTGGGAAAAGATTGCAATTCCAGTGAGTTGCAAGCTTTTATTCATGTTTCTCTTCTGAGGAGTATAATACTAATAGGCAGTGTTAAAATCTTTCACAGAACTTTATGAGGGGAAAAGTTCATTATTAGTAAGCAGTGCATGATTTCTAGACATCTGTTAAAGTTTTCCCAGTTTAGGTTGTTGGAAGTGGTCAGTGTCATGCTGCCAAGGCAGAGGGGAGGGTGAGGCTTTTTTCTTTGCAAGTCAATTTTTCCTTAAAACTTATTTGCAATATGTTAAGAACATGAACTATTTAATCATATTTCTTCCTGTTGTGAATAATTTAAGGGAATTCAGCTTTGTAACCATCTAGAAAAGAATCTTGGATCCTGTTGTTCTGCAATTTAGTGGTATTTAAGGTCAGCGTAAACATTTCAATGGCCAGATTGTTATAAAAATTTATTTTGGCCTGCTTTTATTTGTTATGTATTTAATACTCTTTCAGATATAATAAATGGTTATTTAGTAAGACATGCTTTCAGTTAATCTCAGTAAAAATAATGGAGCTAACATACAAAGAAGTCCTGAATTAGGGATTGCTTTCCAACTGTGTGGAAAAAAATGTATTTATTCAAGGGACTATTCTTTCTGTGCTAAGAAAACCCAAATATTACTGCATTTTCATTTACTTTAGCCCACTCTTTTTGAGGAGAGCCTATTTGGTATGATAAAGTATTATTAACTTTATAACTTCTTCCCAGTATACCTGCTGGCACCAAGATGAAGGAACCTCCAAAAGGAACCCAACAGAAATAGCTCGTGTGCTGTGATATACTGAACTTCCCTTCTGTAGTAAAGAAATGTAGATTGCAGGGATAATTCAGATACTGAAGAGGACCTTGTATTGGAGTAGGCTGGTGCAGGTTTTCCACTTTCTGCAATTGCTCTTTGCTGTGGATCCAACCCTTCACCTCCCTAGAAAATTAGCTCAGTAAATGTCATACCTTTTGCGATATGTTAAAGATGGATTATTGGAAAAAAAATGAAATGTATTAATAATAAAAGAAAGGTGAAGTTAACAGCTTTTGCTGTCTGTCCCCGAGATGTGTCCACTTTTGCTCCTCTGTCTGTGGCAGTTGCTTGCCTTAGACTGGAGTGCAACCTCTTTTCCTTTGTGAAAATCACTGCAGTGTTTTTACAACAGGGTTGATCTCAGTGCCGTGGTGGTATTGAAAACATGCTGAAAAGCTTTGCTGTGTACTTTTAAAATGCATGGTGGATATTATAGTTTAGGATGGAAGGAAATGACAGAACAGAGCAAAGCAACTATGGCACATTAGTCATAGTTACACTCCTTCATTACTGCTTCAAATTGAAAAATGCCAACCACTGCACAGCTCACTGAAGTAAGTTCAGAGAGAGCTGCAGACATTCAAAGGTCAGGAAAAGGAAAATTATAAACCATATTGTTTTACTGCCTCCACATAATGATTTATTTTTTCTTTGTTTTACTTCCAAAGTTGAAAAGATAGAGGAATTGCGCTAGGGAATGAAATTTTAGAAATTAAATTTACTTGGAATGCAACAGCTTTCTTTATTCGAGTGGAAAGCTTGTCAGGCAGGCTGTATTTATAGGCATCCTTTGGGAACTGTGCCTCTCAAGGTGAGATCTGAGAAGCTTTGGAGGCTGATTTCTGGATATATGGCAGGATAATTTAGCAAGATAGTGGGAGTATTTGCCTCTCCTAACAGCCTAATTTAATTTACTACTTTTTAAATTAGCTATAGAACACTTTCAGTATAAGTTTCATATGATTTCTGTGTTGTTGGATGTCATTATTTTGCACGCTTGGAGCCGCCTTAATTCTTCCTCTTCTAACAAATAACATTACAAAATTCCACTACCCCAAAATTGTTACAACTCCTTGGACTCTGTGCATGTGGGTTTTTTGTGCACATTCTATTGTTTGACTGCGTGCTCTAGGACCACATCTGCTTAGAAGCCTAAATCTATATATGACTGTGCTAAAAATATTCATGAGCTAAACAATCATTTGTTGTTCCACATATTTTTTTTTACATTAGGTTCTTATGCTGCACAAGTTTTTATTTTATTTCCGCAAACTTCATAGCTAATGGCTCTTAATGCAATTTCGGCTGAAGCTTGTTGCATATCAATGAATTTCTGTGTGCATACGAAAACAGGCATGTATAAAATAGGCTTAAATGTCTTCTTTGTTTCTGTTTGAGGCTATTGTAATAATCATAACTGTGTCACGGGTAGTTCCACTGGTGAAACTGATGCCAAATGGAACAGTAAAACGTTCACTCATTGACAATATCCTCATGTGATTCTGAATGCAATGAAATAGCACTACTTGTTATTTCAGGGAAAATAGCATAGATAACAAATGGCTTGGGCATTTGTGGAGGTTCCTGTTACAAACTAGTCGCATATGTCTGTATAAGGCATTTGTTGTTCCTGTAAGTGTGGAAGACTTTCATATGAATAGTTTTTATCATATTTTTTCTGAAAGTGTAGGTGATTAATGAAACCTCCATTATTTGAAGTCACTTAAGTGGATTTAATTTGTCTGTGCTCTGATTTTTTCAATCAAAGCTTTTCAGGTGTGAATACAGGACTAGAAGTTTCTTTGACCAGGAAAAGGTGTGCACCCTGTGCAGATGCAGCTTGCTAGTGGAGAACAGGCGTTGTTTAAATTCAGTGTTGTCAGAAAAGCCTCTTTTAGTTTACCAATCTTATTTAATATATTTTGAGGATATGGCACAAAAATGAGAGAAAAAACATGTTCTGGCATGATACAATTTATTAGAAATCTGAATTGAGTGGCACTGTTCTTTTTATGTATTGCAGTCAGTCACTGGTAAAATAAGCGGCTGAAGGCACAAATGCAGCGTGGGCTGTTTATGGGGTTTTAGCAGAAAACAAAGGCAGGCAAGTCAGTTGTCTTTGCAAAATACAAATATCTAGTGAAATCTTCTCGTAGGGTTTCTTTGACTAATTTTCATTTTAAAATATACTTCTCTGTTAGGAGAAGGTGTAGAGGATCAGTTAGCATCGAAACCCCAGAAAGACTGAAATGAGATTACAAAGAAGTAAGCAGGCATTTCATCTCTCCGGTTAAGAGCATGAAGGCTATGAATTTTGTAACAACATGCTCTCATTTTTGAGACTACTTTAGTTCCTCATTTAATTTATTCAGCAGTGAATTTTAATCAGTACACAGTTTGTTGATTCTTATTGTGTGAATTTGTAAAAATAACAAGTCGTTGTGTGCTGCATAGTAAAAGGACAGTATTTTGGTGGATCAATAATGAAGGATTCAGTGATCCTTATTTAATTCCTGAGTATCGATTCTGTGATCTGAATTCATTTTAAGTTGATTTTTCTCAGGCTGTACTGGAGTGCTGTCCTCTGAAATCCTGGTTGTACTCCTCATTTGTTATATTAATATGTATTCTGCATTAAAGTTACATCAAATAAATCACTCAGTTAAGTGACATTTGATTGCTGAGATAGTTGCTTGGGGTAGTAACTATTTTCTTCTAACATAATAATGAATTTGCTCTGAAGCTTCATCTTTTTATGGTTCTAACAAGGTATAGAGCTTCCAAGAGTTATGCTGCAATTGCTGGTTGCCAGTGTCTGCCAACCATAAATAATTGTGACTGTCTTGATTTCTCTTTACACATCTAGATAGGTTGCCCAGTGGAGCAGAGAATACCAATTTAACACTATTTAGGACAGTAGTGTGAAGTATGTCTTGAGCTATGAATTATCACCCAGGAGATGCCAGTGGGAAGCTAAGTTCAAAAAGGACGTTCATAAGAATGTGAATTTCTTAAATACATTTTGTGTGTATCGATCGGCTGGGTGCAATATGAAAAGGTTATGTTTCTTTGTGGCCTTTTAACAGAGCAGGTGTTTCCCATATGTGAAAGCTGGTAAGGTCTTGGGTTCTTTCCAAATCTTGCCTGAAAACAATTAACTAAGAATGAAACAGTGTTTAAAAAAAAAAAAACAGAACCCAAGGTATAGGATCCCAAAATGTGGAATAATCAAACTGTGGAATAATCAAACACAGGAAAATTATCAGCTTAGCTTAAAACCAAATCTAATCATGATTTGATGAACCCGGAAGGAGGAGTTTTGGACACTGAATTCCAGACAACTTGTGTACAGTAGGTCTCTGACACATCTTGAAATGAGCCCTGTGAGCTGTACAAGTGCTTCTCAAAATAGCTTTCCTGGCTGTAGGTTTGACTCGCAATGCTGCTGTAGTCGAGTCTGTGGAAGCCAATAGCTGTAATTCATAACAGCAAGTGACCCATTACCATAAGTTAATGGTGACTACAGATGAATGACTGACTGACTCTCATTAGGTCCTTAGAAGATAAAATAAGAGAGAAAGGATTTTGCTCTATGTGTCAATAATATATTATATGATTAGATTTCATTAGTTTGTGATGTCCTGGGGCACAGCAGGTACCTTATGGAGCAGATAAGAAGAATTGCTTTTTTATGCTCACTATCCATAGTGAGTCTACATCTTGATTACACTTTTGGAACAGAAGTGGCAGCAAACATGGTTGGGGTCTAACATTTAGGCTGGAGGTGACAGTTGCAGCCTTGCCATGCACGCAGTGTGGTCCTATCCAGCACCAGAATTAGGTGGGTATGGTTTACCTCACCATTTGAGTGGATTTTAATAAAAGCACATAGGGATCCTTGCCCACGCATGTTCAGAAATGTCAGTTTTCTTCACGAGCAGTATCTGTGATAGGGATTTTGACCAGCCCTTCAAGACCGAAAAACTGGTAAAGGTGGTACAAAGTTCCCACTTCCAGGAAACTACCAGTTTGAAGCTATTTAAAATTTGGCGTCTGTGGTGTACAGACAAACCTATTTTGCTTATTTAGGCAACTGAAACAGGCAGCCTCCTGCACCTAAAATGACTGGGTTTTTTTCTTGGAAACATTGCATTTACAGAATTTTTTAGCCTAGTTTATGTTGCTGCTATTACAATTACTGAAGTGCTAGGTACATTTGAGGAAATAGGTTACTTTTATATACCTTTGAAATGTGAAGTGTACTATTTAAAAATAGTTTGTCTCATTTATATTTTAAATAATATCCACAATTTTGTTTCTCAGATTGGACTGTCTTCCTTTAGGGAGATAATATGAGCAGCTGAGCTATTGTTTGTAATATGCGTATTATTTATACTCCCATCTTGAGTCACGTTATCTGCTTGATCATGTCACAAGATTTCAAGAACTATTTAAGATATTCTCTCCTCTGCCCCTAAAATCAGTAGATACAATTGCCTGCAGTGAATCTATCGCTGTCTGTTGTTTATCTGCTGCTTGGAGCCTGGAGCTGTGCCATGCTTTAGAATCATAGAACAACCAGGTTGGAAGAGACCCACCGGATTATCGAGTCCAACCATTCCTATCAAACACTAAACCATGCCCCTCAGCACCTTGTCCACCTGTCCCTTAAACACCTCCAGGGAAGGGGAACCAACCACCTCCCTGGGTAGCCTCTTCCAATGCCCAATGACCCNTCTCACCAGTGCTGAGTACAGAGGGAGAAGAACCTCCCTGGACCTGCTGGTCACACCATTTCTGATACAAGCCAGGATGCCATTGGCCTTCTTGGCCACCTGGGCACACTGCTGGCTCATGTTCAGTCGCTGTCAACCAACACCCCCAGGTCCCTCTCCTCCTGGCAGCTTTCTAGACAGACTTCTCCTAGTCTGTAGCTGCTCAGGGTTGTTGTACCCCACGTGCAAGACCTGGCATTTGACTGTGTTAAACCTCATGCCATTGGACTCAGCCCAGAGGTCCAGCCTGTTCAGATCCCTTTTCAGAACCTCCCTATCCTCCAGCAGATCAACACGTCCACCCAGCTTAGTGTCATCTGAAAAACTCCATAGAGCCTGACCTGGAATTCAGGTTATTCATTGAAAACCTTTCCAGTGACTTTGGAGAACTCTCAGGAAACACTAAGCACAGTGGGGAATACCCCAGTTTGCCAAAAAACACCCCACCAAGAAAACCTCCAATCCAAACCCATAGTCAGGCACTACCTGGAAAGCTCGGTCTGGGATATAAGAAGAGAGATTCCACTGTAGGGGATGAAAGTGTGGTAAGGGAAAGCAAATGGTCCGGGGCACTCAGGAAAGCCATCACAGTCCAAGACATAACTTTGTATTGACCGATGCCTACTAGACATCTGCTGAGTGTGCTTGTTTAGCCTGATTAAAGAAAAACTTGTCATGATATTTGGCTGTGTATTGCCATATATGTGTAAATATAATGAAATGGTAGAAAAAAAATTAATTGATTTTTGGCTCACTTCCCCCTTTTTTTGCAGTCATTCTCTGGCTCTTTGAAGTCAACCTTGGGACCCAAAACTCCTACTAAGGAAGTATAGTAAGTTGTAGATTATTGTTGCTGAAAGAGAGTCACTAAACGTGAAGTGAAATTAAATTTCATTGAGCTTGGTTCTAGAAATTAAGCGTCTTGGGCTCTAAGTTCAAATCTGTGTCGTGTTATCAATTTGTATCCTGTTGGTTCAGTTAGGATTTCAACAGACTTGTTTATGAAAAGAGAATAAAGAAAAATGTTTGGATAATTGGTATCTCATCTTGAGCAACCCACGTCTGAGTCTGTAAGAGAAAATGTGATGTCTTGTGTTCTTGACTGGAAGAGCATCCCGTTTAATTTAGTTCTGGATCTCATGTCTTGGCATAAGAAGAAATTACTATCATGCCAAGGAGAACAGTAATAAAATTAATTGCCTTTCAAACTGTGTCTTGATTTGAAGAGGTGGAGATCATGCCTCTGTTCCTTGTTGTGCAGACCTCTAATGCTCTGTCAGTCTCACCGTCTCACCACGTGGCATCTTCTGTGAATTCTTTGAACCTACTCCAATCCATTAGTAAAGTATCTCCCTTTGCTCTTGCACCTGAAGCCAAACATCCTTCAACACTTCATGAAGTTACAGATGATTGAGCCCAGACTGTGTTTTCTCAGTCACCAGAGGTGATTTTGTGCTGGCTGGAAGAGGAATGGGGAGTAAGGCAGGTTCAGGGGCACCTGCCTGTCCCTGTCTGTCTTATGGAGGAAATCTGTCTGTTCTGCCCTATCAGTGAAGTCTCTAACAGTGTCTGAGTCCCAAGTGTTCCTTGTAGGTGCTAACATTGCACTGTTTGGTGTTTTTCAATCCTGCTTACTCTTGCATTGTGTAAAATCCTAGGCCATGGAGTAGTTTCAACTTTTGCTCTTGGCTTTTAAGATGGATTTTAGAGATTCCACCTCACTTCTGGCTTACAAGCAATGGTGCAGTGTAGGAAGATGAGATGTGGCAGCTCTGAACCTCGGCCGACTCAGAGTCTGGATTCTCTGGTGGTGAAGCAATGAGGAGCTTGGCGTCTTATCGCTGAGGTTCACATCACAGATGGGAGATGAAGACTCTGAAGTTCCAATTTACCTTTGTGAATCTCCCCCTCTTGAAGGCCACTTTTGTCTGGGCATCTTTTACCATGCGCAGAGGAACAGCAGGCAGAAGAGATGTGATCTGAGGACACATCAGCTATTTAGTGCAAAATGCACATATGTGAGGACAAACATGCTGTGTTTATTTGATGTAGAACATATGTATTTATATGCACACATGTATAAGTACAGCATAATGTATTTAATGCGTCTCTTGCCAAAGAGGCACCAAAGAGTTCCTGGTGGCAGAGGAGGAGTAGGGGGAGGTGTTGACCTCTGTTGATTCTTGGAAAAGGCTGATTCTCACTCATGCTGAGTTGATGCCTTCTGCTTTTTTGCCTTTTTTTTCCCCCTCTACTTATAGTTTTATGTATTTTCATGTCAGTATTTTTTGCTTGAGTAGCTAATGGTTACCAGCTCAACAATTACACTTCGGTCTCTTTACTCATTTTGCAGGGCTTTAGTTGGCAGTCTCTGTTGCAGCTCAGCAACAGTTTTCTCAGTAAAGCTGAACCAAGGTCACCCAGCACTGTGCACCAAACTAGTCCTTGGGCCACAGGTATTTGAAACTTGGCCCTAGGCTATGTCTTTGGCTGAAATATATATATATAGGTAGTTAGCCTGTTGGCTAGCTGTGTCCTGTGCTCCTTCTGTGCTGGGCAGAGAACCTTTCTGCAATGCGTGATAGAATATCGCTGGTTAACTGAGTTTAGTTGCTTGTTCTGGAATAACCTGGAAATAAGACAGCCTGTAAGTGCTGAAAAGCTGCAGGTACATTTCTGGAGAAGGCTGTGTAAAGTCTGGGTATTGTGGGAGGGTGCACGAATCTGGGTTGAGAGTGGGCGTAGAAAGGGTTAAGCATAAACAGCCTGTGGTTGGCCTGTCTAGATTCTCTGTTTCTCTCTTTGTGAAATAGGTTTAATAACATATATAACAGTGTAAACAGTGAGGATTATGTGATTAATGTCTTGTATGGTATTTTGTGAATGTAAAGTGCCATCTGTCTTCTAGAGAAAACTGTTTGGAGTGAAGTATAAACCTGAAGAATAAAGATGCTGTTACCAATTTGGTATTAGCCCACATTTTAATTCAAAACAAGTAAATTTGGCTGTATAGAGATTTGTCTTCTGACCATGGTGTTTAGAAAGAACAGACCTTTTTATCATGTCACGCTACAGATTTTTTGTGTTTAATAATGGGAGTCCAGTCATGTAACCTCTGGTTTGATTACGTTTTTCAGTCTTTCCATCAAGTTCATATTTTTATTTTGAAATAGAGTCAATATCCCCCCTCAATGTCAAAATTTTGACATTTGATTTTGGGGGAGTTTTGATTTTTGTCTAGTCAAGGTCAAAACAGATGGCAAACTTCTAGAATTTCCCCATAAAGAAAAAATTCTTTTTGCAACCTTCTCCAGTTGTTTAAAACATTTAAATAATTGTGATACCAGAACTGTCCTGTCTGCCTGTAACTGACAGTTGTGTCTGTAGCTGGAGGCAGAGCAGGTCCATAAGGACTGCTTTCCAAGAGGCAAGGTGGGCCACCCTCAATGTTGCTCTGGGTGGAAGCAAGCCAGCTGGTGCTGGAAGCATGTTCTTGTTTATGTTGCCAGCCTTAAGTTATTTTAAAATCAAAAGAACTGGTTGGGTAATACAAGCCTTCTTTGTTCCTGAGCTAAGTGTATTCAATAGACAACTAATTGCTGATTTTTATTCATTAAGAATTAGGGAAACTAATAGCTTAAAATGCTTATTACATGGTTACTGTGATCTATTTCCTGAGTGCTGTGGACATCACCAATGTATTATTCTACTTCTCAGTGTCCTCATGAAGTTTTGTTTGTTTGCCAATGTTCTGGTGACTCTGTAGACAGATTTCTTCATACTTAAGCAGCTACTTTTGGTATTTGCATGGAGAAAACAAACCTTCAGGGTCATACCACTGGGTTTGAAGATTCATAATCAATGTGGAATAGTACCTTTGTGCGTTACCAACCAGGTTTCTCCTTACATTTTCTGTTTATGGGATTTGGTTTCAAAACACTCTTTTTCCATCTAGACACTCACATGCCTGCAAGAGCGTTTGGCAGGGTTTGGGATTTTTTTNTTTATAAAAAACAGGTATTACTTCGTGCTGAGACACTAAGCAATGTGACTGGATATAAGAAGTTAATACCAGAGTTGAATTAAAATATAATAGTAAGAGATGTATAAGGAAAAGAATCCTTCAAAATGCTGATGTGCTATGCATTTATAGCACACTTCATATGTTGTTATACCATTCTGCATTTTAATTGTGACACATAAGGTAGAATACAAATGTTTTCCACAGCTCATTTGCATGCAGTGTAATAATTCTCACTATCTCTCCCTAACTGGTATCTCTCTGTGGGCTTGTGTTCCAAGTAGAGCACAGAAGTTGACTCTGTGTTGTATGATGGCAATTGTGGCTTCCAATTAGTAAAGATAGCTTTTCTGCAGAAAATTCCACTTTGCATTTCGTTTTAAGGATACTTGCTGTTTCTTAGTGTGTTACTGTGGTTGCCCACTGTATAACCATGTAGAACTTAGGATAAATACTTCTGAGCTATAGTGCACTGCAAGTCAGTACAAAAAAGAAATACTAATCTATGGAGGTGACTGATACAGATTAGTCCTTAAAGGGAAAAAGCATACCTCAAAATTTTTCTCTGTAGTGTGTGCGTCAGCCTTAGTAACAGCACTAATTATTTTACAGAATAATTTAGGGTGGAAGAGACCTTTAAGATGATTAAGTCCAACCATAAATCACTCTGATATGTCCTTGAGTGCCACATCTACATGTCTTTTAAATCCCTCCAGGGATGGTGACTCCACCACTTCCTGGGTAACCTCTTCCAAGGCCTGACAACCCTTTCCGTTAAGTAATATTTCCTAATACCCAGTCTTAACCTCCTCTGGCACAACTTGAGGCCGTTTCCTCTTGTCCTATCACTTGTTACTTGAGGGAAGAGCCTCGCTCCCACCTTGCTACAGATTCCTTTCAGGAGCTGCAGAGAG